>JAODLD010000040.1:21385631-21405827 GCA_026781065.1 Mormyrops boulengeri | reverse complement strand
GGCTACCGGCGAGTCAGTTTGGGTGGGGGGGAAGGGAGGTTTGTAGTCCACCTAACACTTACAAAAAACTACAATTCCCATGGCCAGTCTCAGCAATAGGACTTTAATTTCTCCATTGTTATAATGGCAGCATGTGTATGTGTATATATAGTTTTTCCATTTGACAGTTTGTGAGAACAGAAAATACAGCTTCACAATACTGAACACATCAAGAGTATAGCAGAGCTGCTGCAGCTGGCCCCAAACTTTATTGTCTCATATATATATATATATATATATATATATATAACTTTTTTTTTCTTTTATTACAAACTGTACCCCTGCAATTTGCACTGTCCTCATCGACGCTCTTTTCTGATAATGTCTCCACAGTGCAAAAATAAAACTATAGCAAGTATTGCTTTTACAATCGACCAAGCTGTTAAGAGCAGTAAATAAATAAACGTAGGTGGCGACAAGCGGGAAAGACTCCGGTAAACCTTGTGTGAGTTTTAATACAGACTCTTGACCTCTGAATGCGGAAATAAAAAGCAGCTAGGTATATATACATGTATATCAAGTAAGTCAGCGGCAGCGGTGACCTTCATGTAAACAAAGGTCATATGTACAAAAGAAAGTTCTAGTGTGTGGTTTCCCCAGTCTAGGGACCAAACGGTGCCCTCCCCAGCACCTCTCCCTAGTTAGGGGTGGCTTTATGCAGACAACACGGGGTGGGGCCTGTGTTATTGCGGCAGTGGTGCGGCGAGAACGACCGGCGTGAGCGGCTGAAAGGTCAGCGTTGAGCGGTTAGCAGCACTGTCTCCGCACGGCCTGCAGGGGGCCCCGTAGAGCAGCACCTCAATGCCTTTGGCAGCGGCAGATGGTGAAACAGTGTACACTTGGCATCTTCTCTCAGGAAAAACGGGAGCGCCATCTCGTAAAGGTGCAGTTTCACACGTTGGATTCGATGAACGGTCGCTTTGGTTTGATGGATGCGGAGTGCAGGGTGGGGCTATCCTGGGTCAGCGCCTGCTTGGCCTTAGCATCCACGGCGGCTCGGTGCCCTGGCTCGGCGTATGAGAAGCGCTCGGCAAACTCCCGCACGTGTGTTCCATTGTGCAGGCTGCCGTAGGTGCCATCTAGGTGCCCGCGGTGGGAGCCCGCCATGTTCGCGTGCGCCCACTCACAGTTCGACGGGGCAGCATGTCCTGCCAGCCCCTCTACTGAGTGGCTCTGCCGGCCACGGCCCTCGACAGCGCCGCCCTGATGCAGTAGCTGCTGAAAACGTGCCGTCTTATCCGTGACCCCCATGAAGGGGCGGGGCTTATGTTCGCCTGGCCTACTCTTCTCACTCGATGAAACCCTGCAACGTGGGTCGGGACCCTGCAACCTACCTCCATCTGACAGGCTGCCGCTGGACCCAAGGCTGCTGGAGGAGCCGGACACTCTGATGCCCCCAGGTTGGGACCCAAGCTCCTTCCTGGCCTCCTGGTGCACATCCAGCGCCTGTCTCTCTCTGACGCTGCTGGAAGATTGGAGGGAAGGGCGCGCATCCGGATCGGAGCGGTATCCAGGCCCTGAGTCGTCCGTGCCGGATGGCAGCGGGCTGATGTCTATGCCAGGCCCCGGCCTAAGTGCGCTGGACATGTGGCGGCCGGGCAGCGGGCTGGATGGGGCATACTGGCCCTGTGACTTTCCCCCAGACCTGGAGCCGCTTTGCAGAGAGTTCATGTGCTGGCTGGTCTTCACAATCTGGGCCTGTCTGCTGGGCTGCAGGACCAGGCCCTGGTGGGAAACGGCCTCAGGGGCCGGTTTGTGGGGCCGCCTACCGGGCGGGGAACCTGCTCTGGTGTTGTGGTGGGATGGGCCCAGCGAGTCCGGGAGTGTCCTGTTCAGCGAGTAGATGCTCTGCGACCATCCCGCGGACAGCGGCTCGTCCTCCTCGTCGTCGGCGGCAGTGGCGGAGTCCTCGGGCCCCTCGCCTTCGTCCGCCCCATCCATGCTCCGCTCCAGCACGTCGGCCTCCTCTTCCTCGTGGTCTGAGTCGTGGCCTGGCAGAGCGCCACCCTGTTGCTTCTGCTGCGCTCGCTGCAGTTGCTGACACTCGTCCTCCACTCGCGCCAGCAGCCGCTGGATCTCGCGGTTATTGGGGCAGAGCTTGGCAGCCTCATGCAGGTCGGCCATCGCTGCGGCAAACTGCCTGTGGGGGGCGCAATGGAGAGATGAGAGAGAGAGAGACAAAGTGAGAAGAGAAAAGATGGAGAAAAGAGAGGAGAGAGAAGAAAAAAGAAATTTGAGAGAGGAGAGAAAAGAAAGATGAGAGGTTAGAGGAAAAAGAGTGAGTGAGACCGATGAGAAAAGGGAAATGAGAGACAAGGCGACAGAAGGGAGGTGGGTTTGTGACCCCCACTCTTGGGGAGGTGGGTCCTACCTGCTGCTCCTCTTTGCCCTGGCTCTCGCATAGTACGCCTCGTAGCATTTTGGCTTGAGCTCCAGCGCCTTGGTAGCAAAGTCCTCAGCCATGCCGAAGTCCTGCGGGGGGCGGAGTCCTAGATCAACATGGGCCGGGGGCAAGGCGAAGGCCGGCAGATTTCCATGCTGATGCAGGCATTGCTCTGGGGTGCTTCTCCCAATCGCATAACTTACATATTTGGAGCCATGCAACTGAATGGGACACTATGTAAGCTGTCAATGAGAGCGTTTGGGAAACGCATGCCTGGGCGATCCTGTCCACCTGCCTGCCATCTCCATCCATCCTTCCATCCATCCATCAGGGGCCTGGAGCCTAACCTGTGGCCTGTATTACGAAGTGGGATTACTGGCTTATCGGAGTAACTTGTCGGATTTAAGGTAGTCTGGGCAAAATGTAAGTGAACGAATATGAAGTCCATTTAAACTGTGGTACCTTAAATCCGACAAGTTACGCCGATACGCCAATAACCCCGCTTCGTAGTACAGGCCACTGGAAGCTACGGGTGGAAGTCTGAGAACAACCCAGGATGGGGTGCCAACCCATCGCAGGGCGCGCGCGCACACACACACACACACACTATTTACTGACACATGCATACCTCACGGGGGGGTGAGTGGCTCAGCGGGCTAAGTTTCTGTGCTGTGATCACAAGGTTGCTGGTTCAAGCCCCAGCCTTGACAGAACAATCACATGTCTGTGGACCATCAACCAAGGGATGCTGCATGGTAACTCACACACTGTGCTGTAACCCCTGAGCTATGAAGAGCAAGATGGGGTTGGCAAAGAGATTAATCTCTACATACCTGTACTTATACTTGTGCAATGGCAAATAATAATGTAATAATCCTTCTGCACTGTGGTTGGAGAACCAGAGGACATAACACAGGGTGACTGTACAAACCCCAGTGCAGAACCCAGGCCCTAGAGTTGAGAGGCAACAGTGCTAACCACTGCACCACCATGCCAACCCTAATAGCAATATTCACTATAGATTAATAATTATTACTTATACTATCAACTACTGACTACTATTACCTATTAATATTCAGAGTGACAATGACCATACTTAGTACACCTATGGACAGTTTGGTAACTCCAGTTAACCTCAGCCTGTTTTTGGACTGTGGGGGGAGTCTGGAGGAAACATGCAAACTCCACACACACAGCCATAGCGGAGAAATGCTGGTCCCAGAGGTGTGACAGTGCTAACCACTGCACCCTCTTAATGAATCAAGTATTTGAAATGCCAGTTAAATCTAGACTGTACCACTGTACCCAAGTCTGAAGTTCCCATCCTGGGGTAGTTTGTGCCCCCATCTGGTGATAATGGGGTTTCTAATCTGCTGATACGAGGCCCGTCTGTTTGCCGTCTGTGTCCATTCGCCTGTTATTCCTCCCAGAGCTTGTTTGGACGTCGTCCTGCTGTTAATGCAACTCACATGGATCGTCCTGCCCAGCTCTCTCTGCTAATATATGTTGGGGTGGAGAGCTCTCACATTAAATCTTTCTTCTTTTTTGCCCTAGTAGACCTTTTCCGTGGCAGGATTTTAGCACCATATTGCACCATGTATTTTACATCATGAGGCAGGATGCAAATCAGAGTTTAGGACTGACCCCATGACACTTTAGCGTCTACAGGGAACTGGCTGAATGACAGGTATAGTTTGAACAGAAGCACTTACATTGGTTTTTCTGCGGCAGCGGGACAGGTTGAGGTAGAGTGACACGCGCAGCTCTTTGAAGGCCCTCAGATCCTCCCCGAAGCCATCCCTGGGGAACTTCCTCAGGGCGTACTGGTATCGCTGTGCTGCCTCCTTCATCTTTCCCTTCTGAGAGAGGCATGGGGGGAGCAGGGGTCACCGCAAACTCCTGCAAGGACTAACCGTGGCGACAGCCCTGTGTTGCCCCTACCACCACATCCCGTCAAAACAAGATCAATTTTGGGTAACACCTGCGGTATTCATTTTCCTGCTTTGTGGAACGAGGAGCGCAGCCATTTTATGTGTCAAGAAGCTGACCTTGCCTCGGGAGCTGTGTATGCTTAAGACACTCTTTCTGAACTTTGTTCCCATTTTTCTGGGCTAGAATCCTGGTTAAACTATATTATTTAAAGAGAAAAACAACAAAAGTGGATAATTTTCCTGGGGAGATCAAGACAGTCCATCCTGACATAGTGATGGACAAAATGACACTTCATGAACCATTTGCTATATTTTTTGACCCCACTAGATGGTGCTCTCAAAAAATGGCACAAAACATCCACCAAAGCAAACCAAGAGTGGCATCTAGTGGGGTCCTAGTGGGGACCTGTGGCTGGCTGGCTCTGCTAATCATGCCGAACGTCACTGCAAGGACATCTCCTTCTATCGAGGGTCAGGAGCCACATAAACCTTTCAAAGTCCCACTGGAGAATGTCCTCTTGCTCACCTTGTAGAGCAGGTTGCCTTCCTCCATGAGCTTCTGAAGGAGGATGATGAGGATGTCAGGCTTGGAGGTTGCCATAGCCCAGGCCGCATTGCCTGTGGAGCGAGAGCGGGCCGGAGTTCAGCTTGCTGTTCCTCCCATACCCTTAGGGGGGCAGCGAGGACAGTAGCAATGGTACGAGGTAAGGTTACCTAAAGATTGTACCTGATCGATCATAAGGAGATGTTCTGTAGCCTAGGGCAAGGCGTTATGGGAAGCGGTTAGGAGAAAGGAAAGGTTGAGACATTACAGACAGACAAGAAGCCAGAAACAAAGTGAAAGGCAAATGCTGTAGCTTAATTAACTTATAATTAAAAAGCAAATAATTATATTTATCATGCATTGTGCAATACAATCACAAAGAAACATGCTTTAAAATACTGAATGCATAGCCAGATACCATCTATGGCAGTGGGTATAGTTATTACTCCAAAAACAAAAACAAGTGTGAATTACACACCGAAATGTTACCGTGCGCCACACAAAGGCCGTGGGTGTATTCCAAGCCGATCAATACAACAGTTACTGGGGACATTAGGGACGGCTCCGGGAAAATTAAAAGGAGATAAGATCTAAATGAGCAGATTACAGGGCTGCAGGCCCCGAATGCTCACTGAATGTCACTGGTGATGGTGACAGCGTCATGCTCTTTAATTAGTCAGGAGGAGAGAGAGAGGCAAGGTGACGGGGGTGGGCGGTCTGCACGCCTCACAGAGAGCGATAGAGCAGGGTGTTGATGGTTAAAGGCTGCATGCTGGACCGTAACTCTTATCTACTGCCTGACTGATCCTACTGGAAGGGCACCCCCCCCCCGCACCCTGCCCCTGCCCGGCCCGGCCCACATTGACTCTCACCCAGCTTGGCCCCCTTCTTCAGCAGGGTCACCACCACTGAGGTGTTCCGGCACCCAATGGCCCGGTCCAGTGGTCTCATCCCACTGCAGTCCACATGCTCGATCACCGCGCCCTTCTCCACCAGGAAGTGTACCTGTACGCCGGAGACAGTCACGGGTGAATCGGACCACTTTCCTGAGAATCTAAAGTTTTGGGGGGGGGGGTGCAGGGCCAGTGAGCTTCTTGTGGCTCTGTGAGCTGTTTGTTGTTCTGGACCCAAAGAAACCAAGTGGGGACACAGGACAGGAGATAGCGCTGTGGGCTGGGGGCACTGTACAGTGGACAGTGGACACTGTGGCATGGGAGACAGGGGACATGACACAGGGGCTCAGTACACCTGGTAACCCGAGCAATAGTCTGCATGTGATTATATTTACAACCTCAGGAGCTGTTGGGGGGGGGGGGGGGGTGCAGGGTCTGTGAACTTTCTGTGGCTCTGTAAGCTCTTTGTTGGTCTGAACCCAAGTAAGACCCAGGACACCCACCCCCTGTATGTTACACCAGTGACTCCAGGATGCACCCAACCCCAGGTGACTGTCAGAGTAGCGTCTCGTCACTCACAATGTCGGCGTCACCGTAGAAGGCCGCCAGGTCCAGCGGTGTGCGCCCGTTCTTGTCCGCGTGGTCCACCACGGCGCCATTTGCCACCAGACAGCGCACCACCTCCCTGTGTCCCTTCAGACAGGCCCAGCTCAGAGGTGTCAGGCCCTCCTTATCCACCGCCGTCACGGAGGCACCTGGCGGCATACAGCAGGCACACACCTACTGGTCAAGGCCACCATCATTACGATGGTCACGTGCTCAGAACGATTCATGCGGCCTTCACTCATGCTTGAGCAAGGTCCTGACTTTTAATGAGGTTAACATTCAGGATACAATTTTCTTAAGAAGTAAGTACTTCACCAGCCATTAAATACAAATGCAGACCAATTACCAATAGAAAACAATGTGCAGATTTTAGTTCAAAATTATGAATATTGTAGTTACTGAATTTCATCTTCACGTTGACTGACTTTCCACCATTCCACATGCAATGGGATTTGTTTTCATTTCTTTTTTTCAGTTCAGGAAAACCCTCTCACTCTGCATGTTGAGTAAAACCCGAAGGGCCATGGGGCAGTGGTAAGGGCTGACCTTTGACCTGACACTCACCCTTGGACAGCAGGAACTCCACTGTGCTCAGGTGGCCCTCGCAGGCTCCCACCATCAGCAGGGTCCGTCCCTGCTTGTCGGTGACATTGACGTCCACTCCCTGCTCCAGGAGGAGCTCGGCGACCTGAAGAGAAGGTGAGGGAGCAGTTACAGCTGGCTGCCCAGGTTATCAGATAACGTCCTTTCTGAGTGCAAAATGCATCAGTCAGAATGTTATGCCCGGCTTTGGCTCTTCAGAGCTTCCTCTGGTCTTAGCTCTTGACATATGTGACAGCGTGGCTTGATTAATGTCTAGCCAGTCACCTCTCCCATCACCTGCCAGTGGCCACCTCCCACTGCCTTACCTGCCAGTGGCCACCTCCCACTACCTTACCTGCCAGTGGCCACCTCCCACCTCCCACTGCCTTACCTGCCAGTGGCCACCTCGCACCTCCCACTGCCTTACCTGCCAGTGGCCCTGCCTCACAGCACAGAAGAGGGAGGAGGCCCCACGGCGGTTAGCCTGCTGCACCACAGCCCCCTGCTCCAGCAGCAGCTTGCAGACCTCCAGCTTGCCTCGGCTTGATGCGGCCGTCAGGGCTGTGGAGAGGACAGGAGACACTGTGATGGGGACATGGGACACGGTGCTGGAGAAATGGCACTGGGGATGGGACATGATGCTGGAGACAGGGGACACAGTGCTGGAGAAATAGTATTGGGACAAGGGACACTGTGGTGGGGACATGGTGCTAGGAAAACTGTGCTGGGGACATGGTGCTAGGAACACTGTGCTGGGGACATGGGACATGACACTGGGGGGACACAGTGCTGGGGACAGAGGACATGACACTGGGGGGACACTGTGTTGGGGACATGGGACATGACACTGGGGGAACAGAGTGCTGGGGACAGAGGACATGACACTGGGGCTCAGTACACCTAGTGACCCCAGCAACACTGTACATGGATATATTTACTCCCTCAACACTGTGAAGAGATGGACTGGATACGCACAGAAATGCAGAAAATGAAATGAACATCTTATTCCCATCTCAAACCGCATGCTTATTGTCCAGGCGGGATATGGCGGGATATGGCCTGGACGCGTGTCGGGGTGACAGGAAATATATCCATCTTGCTGTTAAAAAGACGGCTGCCTGATCCGAGAAAGCGGGAGGTACACCCGACCTGCCGCAGTGCTCTCCTAACAGCCTCCAGATGGCTCGGCCGTGAGGCCCGCCTCTAATCCCTTACGTAACATCCCATCCCTCGGCAAAAACAGTCTGCTAGTTTAAAAACGGCCTGAGTGCTCTCAGGGTGGAGCGTGGAGTATTATTTCAATAAAGAACCCAGGAAACTCAAGGGGCTCCTGGCTGGTGAGGTTTTTCGGGGCCTAACCTTTCATCAACTATGCACCGAAACCCTCTGATCAAATTACCCATAAGACACCACTGTGCCCAGGAACCAGTGATCCCTGTGTCCTGTGGTTTAGGGCCAATGACGTGCGAGTAAAAGGGGAAATGGGGCGACATCTTTGTTCCCATGTGAGCGACAAGCGCAGGGATTAACAGCTGCTGCCTTAATCATCATTAAACACGCACCATCGGTAAAAACCTCTCCATGCATGACCTTCAGGAAGGGGGGTAGGCCGAAAATCAAAGCCAGAGCATGGCTTGACGAATGTGTCTGTCAATGGCCGCCTGTCCATCCATCACACCCAGGAGTGCTTTCAGTGGCCGAGGTGGGGAGGACTGTTTATTGGGCCACTTAAGGGCAAGGCTGCCATTCTCCCACCAGAGTTCCCCCAGGACTTGAGCTAAACAGGGCTGCAGATGGGAGCATTCTGTCACCTGTTTATGCCACCCCAAGGGTCGTCTCGTTTTGTGCTTGTATTACCCCTCTGCAAGACCACAAGACCAACTGTTGACTTGTTTTACACACCAGAGGCAGTGCATTGATGTACCTCTTAATATTCTTCAGAGGTGGAAAGTTCAGGTCCAGAAAGTACAAATCCAGACCAAGGTTTTGTTACAACCAACCTGTTTAGTATAAAGAGTCACAGTCACAGAGTACTCAACTGGTTGGTTGAAACAAAACCTTGGTCTGGACCTGAACTTTCCACCTGTAATATTATTCATATAATTTCAGAGGGTTTAAATCAGCTCTTTACCCTACATCTATATGATCAATACATCTTTATTAAATTCACATCAGCTATTCAGGCTACATTTATATAAATGTATTTCCTTATTAAATTCATATTAGCTACATAGTCTGTCTATACAGCAACATGTCCTGATTAAGTCAGTCACCTTATGTAAAGGAAAATCTGGAATCCGCATTTTATTTGCATTTGTCAGACAGCTGCAGTTCGCCGTAAACCTGTAACCCGCCGAAAAACATGCTGTATGGTATGAAAATGAGCTTAACACTTGTGTAATTACACGGGACCTTGTTGTGTGGGTGCTTTTCTGAGGCAGGATCATCTACACGCGGAGCTCTTTGGAGGAGATAAACTTCCAGAGCCTTCCTAATGCGGCTGCATGAGAGGCCAACACCCAGCAAGGTCACAGCACTGCAGCTGCAATATTGACTTCTGATCATAATCACTGGCCTGAAAGCGCTGTAGGTGACCTGTGCACCTTTAGATGTCTAGGGATGTTAGAATCCAGCCCTGCTCTTGCAGCGTCATGATTTCTGCTGACATCTACCACTCTGAGAAACACATTAAAAACACGTCCTACAGAAAAGCTTCATACGAGTCCCTGGGGAACACGTCCAGCACACGGGGAAACGGACACGCTTGCAGAAACGATCCAACCGTCCACTTCCAGATGGGAGCTTAACGGCACGAAACAAATTGTGCTGGCTCATCTCCTCACAGGGGGTGGCTGGGCAGGCGGGGACCTCACCCATCCCACGATGGTGCCAGATGCATGCGATTAGGCTTCGATATACACTCATTATGTGACCATTAGGGGCGTAGGGGCCCCCGGTCTCTGCTACAGGTCACCCGCCGTGCATGAAGGATGCCGTTGGAAGTGCCCCTCTGTCGGGACAAAGCTGTCGACGGCATGCTGACACCCACAGGTGTCGCAATGTGACTTTGAGCAGGCACACTGTCGACTATGACAACCTTCTGGAAGCGAAACAGCCTGGACACAATAAAGACACTGAAGAATATTAAGTTTGGCCCACCAAAACGTGCACAGAGTTTGGTACAGACTACCAGCACCAGCATCTGACACAGACTGATCACAGTAAAGGAATGTTATGCATGAAGAAAAATCCATGTTCTACTGGTGCCAGCGTTAGTTGGGATACATCAAACGGGTTAGCAGAATGTTTACAAGTAGCATTAGCTACTTGACGGGCTGCATATTTGCTCAGCAGCCAGCACTCCTGCCTCCGAGCTCCAGGGTTACAAGCTGGGACCCCCCTCTCCACTGTCTGTATGTGGAGCAGGATTCCCCAATTCTGGTCCTGAAGGGCCGCTCTACACCACAGTTTGCAGATTTCTCTGCTCAAATGCATCTTATACAGCTTACCAACTAATTAGGTTTAGTACCTGTGTTTGTGCAGGGAAATCTGCAAACTGTGGTCTAGAGTGGCCCTCCCAGACCGGGACTGGGCAGCCCTGCTTTAGAGATTGCCTTTCCTCCCATGTAACACGGGTCTCCCCCCAGGCACTCCAAAGACATGCAGTCAGGCTGTGTGAGCATACCTACAGTATGTGACCTGTCATGGACTGGCATCCCATCTAGCACCTCAGCCCCGTGCTGCCTGGGATAGGATCCAGGCCTGTGACCCTCAGCAGGATAAGCAGTTGGAAGTCAAATGTATGGGAATCCAATTGACAAACCCCTGCTACAGTCTAGCACCTCGGTATAGCAGGAAAACATAATTAAGGCTAGCTCAGCCTCTGTTTCTCTCAGACCAGGAAGCAGACCAGGCTGAAACAATCAGGTCCTGCTTACGGCCATGTTGCCTGTCACATTCAGGCCCAGGAGGGGTGCTCTAAACCAGGGTGGGGGCCATTCCGGAATCCATTAATCAATTCCAATGCATATCAGGAAATGATTTGGATTGGAATTGGTGAATGCATTCCTGAACGGCCTCAACATTGCTGTAAATGCTGTTTGTCCTCTTTTAGCGGCTGGTAGCAGCGACAGACCAGGAGCAGAATGAGCCGCTCATCTGAAACAACCCCGGCGCACAAGGTCACACGGGATAGCTCACGTCTTCACTTTGACGTTTAGCATTTTAGCGACGCTGCGGCCAACAAGCTGATCCCTCGGAACTGGCTGGAGCTGCAAAGCGCAATAAATGAAGTGCGAGTACAACGAGCGTTGCCAAAACAATCCTAACAGTTTTAATTAATTCACAGCTCTTTATCACAGCCTTGCTTTTGTTGAAGGTGGTGAAACAAAGTGTAGGGAGAAGGAACCAATCAAAGCTTTATGAAATGACACTGACCCAATGCCATATCTCTGTGGAACAAGTTACATGACAGGTCTCTGGGTCACATGACGTCAGGCCATCCATAGAGGTAAATGCTGAGAAGGCCTTTTCGGATGGACACAAACCAGGGAACATTTCTCTGTTTATCTCCATTTATGTAATTCTCTGGAAAAAAACATGGTTCACAGCTAAATGTTCACAGAGATTTGAACTCTTTTCAATTTTTTTTTAAATTCCGCATCGATATTTCAAAAGAATCCAGCACTCCCCACGTGTAAATCCTCATAAAGGACCTGTGTGCTACATGTTTCTGCAGCACCCAGTGTAACGCCAGCTAATCAGCAACGATTCTTCTGCCTTCCTACTCCCCGCTCTATTACCATGTTGTTCTCGTGACCAGTTGTTAGCGGCGACCGTGTCCAATGGCAACCGTGTCCAGAGGCTACCTGCCTGCCCGCCTCACAAACGCCGTCTAATCTGATCATATGGCCTCAGAGAGAGTGATCTTCTTCAATGTGACACTTGCAGTATTACTACTTCAGACAGATTTATAATTTTTCGACTGAAGCCTTTCTAGGGTAGACACAACCAGTGGTACTCAAACCTGCAAATTGGCAGGTGATGCTGAAATTCCCCTAGAGAAGGATTCCACCCCTCGCTGGGCATTCATGGAGCTTTAAGCTGTGATGAAGATTCACAGGCACCGAGTTCTCTGCCATCCCATTTCAATGGCGCTTAAAAGACCTGCGCAGAGCACGTCTACTTTACGGCTCAGTGCCCAGAGTGATGAATCCAGCATCTCCAATTTCACAATGTATTTGGGGCAGTGGGTGGGGGGTTAGGAGGGTAGAGAGCACTCTTTCAAGACTAGTGTAGGCTGGTAACACTCCGGTAACAATCTGGTAAAACTCCATCAGGATAAGACACAGGATGAGCCCAGCTTAGGGTCCGTTTTCTGGAGCGGCGGTTGGAAGGGGGTGGAGCCAATGTCATTTATAAAACGTAAACGCATTGGAGGGCTGCTCTGTTTACAGGTGAATGGGATTAATGTGAGACAGCTGTGAAGAGCCACAACCATCTGGATGATGCACGATTAGCCCAACAGGTAGCACCTCGAGGTCAACGCTTTAAGCTCATAAGGAAGCCACAGCATTCAGGTCTAAAACGTAAGCTTCTGGAAGCTTCTTTGGATAATACATACTGCACCCCCCTGACATGTCCAGAGAGAGAGATCTGGCTATGCTCTGCGCCTAACGTGTGCTAATGACGACCCGATGGGAGACACACAGAATGAAGAGCTGCAGGCGACGGTACCTGTCTCTCCCCAGAGCGTGTCATGCCCATCAATCTGCACGCTGTGTTCATTACTCGGTGCCAGCAGACTCCGCACCACCTGTCAAAAGGACGGCGACGTGATTAATGGCACAAACTCACATCCTTGGGTAGGGACTAAATATTCAAATGATTGTGCTTTGTGCTGAATAAACAGATTTTTAAAGCGTGACCAGGAAATTACTTAGGATGATCAATGCACATTCGCCTAATCCAATCACATGTCAAACACCTGACATGCACGTAAATCTCTGACTGACCGACAAATGAGAGACACCCAGGAAGTAATGAGGGCATGGCTAGCCCAATCCCAACAGCTCAGGGGGTCATTCTTCTCAAGTCAATTAATGTCCTTAACATCCACTGAAGGTGCATAAAACAGACAACAGTGTGACAGCTTCTGCTCAGAGTATAACTACAAGACCCGTGCTTGGCCCTGAACCTGCAATGTCCTTGTTACAGCTATGGTTTTTGACCCTACTAAGAATGGGGACAATGATGGCTATGAGTTCAAGGCCCTTTCAATCATTTTTTTCCTGCCCGTTCTCCGGTTGTGCCCTGGGAGCCCACTCACCTGTGTGTGGCCCATGCTGCAAGCGGCGGTAAGGGCCTGCTGGGTGGCCCTGTTTTTCAAGCTGGAGTCCCCCTGCCCAGCCCCGGGGCTCCACTCCATGGCGAGCAGAAACTGCATGACATCCAGGTGGCCCCGTAAAGCCGTATGGACCAGGGCGCACTGACCACTCTTGTCCACATGGTCGACCTGCAGATAGGTACTGGATGTGAGCATCTGTAGCTGAATTAGGGTAGCCAGAGACCAGCATGGTCAACAAAAATCAACGCCATCCAGAAGGGTTCAGGCACCATAGTGTTGGACATCACTGAAGAGAAACTTTAGGACATACGGACTCATGTAGCGGTAGCTAACAGCTAGTGATGTGTTAGTGGCATTAACTCATCCTGACCTTGACCCCACGCTTGCAGAGCAGTGTGACGAGGCCCAGGTGGCCAGCGGCCGCCGCGAAGCACAGGGCGCTCATCCCGTTTTCGGAGGTGCCCTCCATGGTGGCGCCGAACTCCAGCAGCAGGCTCACTAGCTCCTGGTGGCCCAAGTGGCACTGCACGCACAGCACGGGCGCATTGCCCAGCACCTCCGTGCGATAGTTCACGTTGGCCCCACCCAGCATCAGGAGACGGCTTACCTGGGGGGCGGGGTTTGGGTTGGGAAATGACAACATTTACATGGGTTGGAAAAAGGAACTGAAATACCTGGTTTTAGACCACAATCATTTATTGATATTGTGTAGGGCCTCCTTTTGTGGCCAATACAGCATTGGTTTGTTTTGGGAATGACAGATACAAGTCCTGCACAGGGGTCAGAAGGATTTTGAGCCATTCCTCTTGCAAAATAGTGGCCAGTTCACTGCATGATGCTGGTGGAGGGAAACATTTTCTGACTCACTCCTCTAAAAATCCCAAAGTGGCTCAATAATATTCAGATCTTGTGACTGTGGAGGCCAGGGGAAACTTCACTTTCATATTCATCAAACCACTCTGTCAGCAGTCTTGCGGTGTGTATTGCTGCATTATCATCCTGATACACGGCACCATTTTCAAGGTACAATGTTTGGACCACTGGATAAACCTGGTCCTCTACAATGGCTTGATAGTCTTTGGCAGTGTCGTGCCCATCTAGAACAAGTAGTGGGCCTAGGGAATGCCATGATATTGCAGTCCAAACAATCACTGGTCCACCTCATGCTGCACTCTGGGTACACAACAGTCTGGGTGGTAAGCTTCTTTGGGGCTTCTCCACACCGTAACTCTCCCGGATGTAAAACAGACAGTGAAGGTGGACTCAGAGAACAATATATGTTTCGCATTGTCCACAACCCAAGATTTGCCTGCTGGCACCGTTGAAAGCGATGTTTGGGCATGAATGACCAAAGGTTTAGCTATAGCAGCCCGACCATGAATTCCGGCCCTGTGGAGGTGCTGACCAACACTTTTGGCGGAAACAGGAGAGGTGAGATGCACTTTAATTCTGCAGTGAGCTGGGCTGCTGTAGTTTTACGTTTTATTGGATACAATCCTGGTTAGTACCCGGACATCCCTTTCAGGCCTGCTCCCTCTTACATCCACATTTACTCTTGTTGGATGTGGTCCATCTTTCGTGGTGGTATGCTGACATTGCCCTGGATACTGCGGCTCTTGATACATCACAAAGACTTTCTGTCCCGATCACAGGGACGCACACCTACAATTTGTCCTCTTTCGAACTCTGATATGCTTTCCATTATGTTGTGAAGATTTAAATATTTTATGTTCAGCTGTGCTATTGCTAATTCAGTCTTCACACTGTTGTTACTGATGGAACGTGCGATCAGTGAAGATTGGCCATCAGGCCATCAGGCCATCCATATATAGGCGTGAAACCTCAAATACCAATTTGGTCGTGTTTCAGTTTAATTGTCCAACCCCTACATATCTTAAGTTGCTGATAGGTGGACAGACAGATAGACACACCCACATTGATTCGTATTCTTTACCTCAGGCACCTAACAGTCCAGCCTATGATTTAAACTTATCTATCCATGTTTGTTAACTGCGTATCCAGTACAGATCTTGGAGCCAATCCTGGGCAACACAGGGCAAGAGGCAGGGGACGCCTTGGGTGGGATGCCCATCCACCACAGGACACACATTATAGGCCATTCAGAGACACGAGGTCACCTACTAGCTTTGAGGGTTTTTGGCCTTTAGGGAGGAACTGGCGATTCTGGAAGGAACCCGCCGATACGGAGGACATAAAAACTCCACACACAATTAGAATGCAGGCAGGACCCCCAGCCTTGGGGGGTAATAACTCACATGCCAATATCGACCTGCTAGGAAAACAACCAGCACCTGTGGTCTGGGAGGGGGTGCTGGGGAGTCGCTGCTGAGGGGGAATGAATTGTTACGATGGGTGTTTTCATCTGCAGATCCCATGCGGTGACTGTGACTGTGACTTTGAGAGATATGCTGGGCCGGCTCACCACAAATCTCCCAGGTGCAGAACAGTGCGAGCAGCGGCATCAAGCCCACCTAGGGCTACAGTGAGATTCAGGCCATTTACAGTGTTGGCTGTGAGTGATGAGCCTCGCCGGAGGAAGGAGAAGCTACTCCCAGCATAAATCTCCATGTGCTGCTACCTGTGGCTTCTCATCCATCTCCAGTTCTCCAGCTGTATGGGAATTCTGCCGATCCATCACCCGCTTGGCTGGACAGGACTCCAGCAGGGATGTAGCTAACTCAACGATAACTGATTAAGTGCGCAGCTAACCGGTCTTCTAACTCAGTGTTTCCCAACTTAGTCCTTGGGGACGCACAGACGGTCCACGTTTCAGATTCTACCCAACTCCCTGCCAGACAGTCCACATTTTTGTCTGACTGTCTGTAAGTCCCTGAGGACCAGATTGGGACACACTGTTCTAACTGATCACCAGCTCCATTAAATGATCCGCTGCTTGGTCTTCTCTGCCTGTGGATCTTCATCACAGCTGAGGAGGTTGAACTCCCTCACACATTTGGTGTGTTTGTTTTACAGCACACTGAAGCTGACTAACTCTTAAGTTTGAAAGTATTTCAGCACCACCTACAAGGTCACCTATGTATTTCTGCAAGAAGGTCTATTATGTTAGCCCTGAATGGCTTCAGCTGATAAATTATAAATCTGAATGACTCTCAGTTAATGCGACAGTTTCCTAACTAACCAAACAGAAATGTGACTGACCAAACAGTGTCTTAGATAAACGAACAGTGACTTATCTATCCAAACAGCTTCTTGGCTAACAAACAGCATGTTAGCTTGGCTAAATAACCAATTCAGGCAGCTCATAGGTGACTCGGCCAAAGGTGACTCAGGCATTTACTTGCTAATTCTTTGATTCCTCCACAAAAATGATGTTTCGTTTTAGCTGTTTGGGGAACTCAGACATAAGCTGGCTCCATCATGCAGAGAGACTGCAATTCCCAAATTGATTAAACGCTAGAGCGTGCCTCGTGCCACCCCCTTGCAGGATGATCAAACCACGTCATTTCTGGGAGGAATTTGAATAAAAGACGCCTGATCAAACAGCAGTGAAAGGCAAAGGACTGAACTGGTTTTATTTACTTCCCTGTCAACGGAATAAATTTGTGGCTCGAAGCAAAACCTTTCAGAGCGAAAACGACCTTGAATCGTTTGGAACGAGTTCGGAGGAGAAGGTCACTGTTTGAGAACAAAAAACAAAGTGCGAGGTATTAAAAAAATATCCCTGTTTGTATTTTCCCTGTAGTGCAAGAATTCACCATACGTAGTAGGGAGAAATATTTAAAGCATAATTTTCAGAAATGACTTGACAAGGTCACGCAGTGATGGAGTGGCATTCTGTGCTGGGTGTCCCCCGGGTTTGCAGGATTTTCTCCTGGCTGAACACCACCCAGCGTTGGATAAATGGTTATGGAAAATGGAGGATCTCCTTGACAAGGTCAATTTTCTTGTAGGTTAGAATTTTCTTGTAGGTTTGCTGGCAGGTAACATGTTCTCCGGCATGTGATACATGTAAAATCAGAGCTGTTGCTGTCTGTAACAAACTAGTTTGGCTGCTTCATTTCGAAATCATTTTCTTCTCTCTTGCTCCCGACCGAGGTCATGTTTGGTCCAGACCTGTCCACCATGGCACCTACCTTGACGTTGGGCGTGTAGAGGTTCCTCAGGGAGGCCAGGGCAGCGGACAGGCCGTCAGTGCTGTAGCTGATCCACAGGGCCTGAAGCACACTGGAGGACACGCCTGTCTTCTTGCTCAGACCCTGAACAGACAGAAAGTGTGAAGGCGAGAGACACCAGCATTGGAAAATCTTATGCTAGGCCCACAGAACCTTCCGGAATATCTTGCCCAGTGACACACGAACTAACTAACTAACCCGATTCTGGAGGTGCCACCCCTTATTGTTATTCATTGTTATTTAATTATTTAAAAATATTCAGATGAATATCATCAAATGAACAAAGGAGGAACAGATGTGTCCCCATCTCAGATATAAACATTTTGGTAAGAAGGCAACAAAGAGCAGCATCTTCTGCTAGTGATCTACCCCCCCGGACCCCCCTGGACCTCCTCTGCCGGGAACGAGCCTCATTACCTTAAAGATGTGGGCCTTCAGGATGTGGTGGCCCAGCTCCATGGTCTGCTGGCGGTTCAGTTTGCCCTCCTGCCGCGACAGCATAAAGGCCATGAGGGCGTGCCCACTCCTGCGGGCAGACAAAGAGTCATTTCAGGGGACGGAAAGCCTCATTAAGTCACTGCATCCCATAATACACTGCGGCCCCAGTCTATGCTTAGCCAGCCACCGACATAGCATCCATCCATCCATCTCATACCTACTTTTCCTGGTTAGGGCTGTGGGGCATGGCAGACATACACCACATAAATAAATCAAATGGCAGCAGTTACAGGTGCAACTGTGATGCTTAATATCAAGTATTAGTGCAGCTGTCATGTGGCTCGATCAGGTGGGCGCTGTGACTCCCTGGGAAGCTCTCAGACTCAGCAAAACAAAGGGTGACTCAGCTCCAGCCATAGGGCCACTGCTGGGCCACTTCTCGCTCTGAACCATCTCCTTCAAATGTGTCCGCTTTCAAATTCGCACATTTAAATGCGGATCACGGATGTGCCGCTCCCCTCGCTCCTAAGTTCACTGATGGACGCGTTCATCAGGACCCTCCGTGTGATTAAATGGCGCTAAAGAATACTGGTCCTCCTCCGAGAAAATGAGCTGGTGGGCTTGGGGGGGTGGTGGGGGGGGGCGTGTGCTCTCTCCTCATCTGCCCTGCTGTTTTTTAATTGGGAACTTCATTAAAAGGCTACACACAACCACTTTCGCCTTTGATCTCCATGATCGATGCTGCCCTAACTAACAAGATTCCAGGGCCGGGGGGTGGGCTGCACGCTTTCTTCTGTCCCAGTCCCTGATGTTGCCTTATTTCTCAGAGCCTTAATGGCAGCCTGGTGGAGAACATGTCACGCCAGTTGCAGCAGTGGGCAGGGACAGGCGACACACCCTCCTGCAATTATCAGGCACATACAGTCACATTTAAGGTTGCCCCGGCAACAAGGTCACAGGAGTCCGCTGCCAAACAGGAGCCCTGAGGACACAGGAGTTAGAGTCACCTTTTGCAGCTCTGTGGCCCTCTGTCAAATCCATCGGAAGATGATGCGAGAAGATTACCAGCTAATATCTCTGGCAGCTGCATACATGTTTAACGGCTAACAGTGCATCTCCGTTAAACCACATCCAGTTTGTCCATTTCATCCGTTGGCTTCTGCATTGCCCTGAATCCAGCGCATGTGTGTTCGACCTGGACTGACTGCAAGCCACATTTTAAAAACAAGCTGGTAAAAGTTACAGCCAAGCACAAGGGTGACAAATGTGGCAGAACGTACGGAACCACCGGGACCCGTGACTGTGACAGCTCAAGCTTGTCGTGTACCACAGAGGAGCGATTGACGGCTTATTGACAGCACGCTCATGGTGACAGCGTGCCCCGGAGGCAGAAACTCCAAAAATTAAGGAATAAAGAAGTTTCTGGTCTCAGTGCAGACAAACTTTCCCGGTTTTCATCTCTGCAGTGGGTGTTCAGGCACACGGGAGACCCAGTAAAACTGACGGCTGACAGCTATCAAGCTGTGGTTAAATGTTTGCAGAAACAGCCTTGTCTGAATACTCAGGGGAGCGTGGGTGTCAGTTTGCTTCGTTTATGAAGTTTCAGGGAGTGCATGGGTCCTTGAGGATTCCGGGACAGTGTGTCAGACCAGTGGCAGGAGAAACCATTGCACAGGACACCGAGACTGCTCTTGCCAGATGATGCTCCCCCTATTCCACACAGGCTCCCCACGTGATTCTATCTGCAGTTACCAGGACCCACCATAGCCCTGGCTTTCAGAGAGTACCAGGAAGTAAGATCAGTGTGAGACGAAATTATTTTACACAATATGCAGTTTTGTTTATATTAAATGGGCTTAAAATGCTAGTGTGATGGTTCATTTCTGGCAGCGCAGAGACTGACTGATCTATGTGCCTAACAAAATAAATGTATCAGGGAATTTATCTTTATTTTCTTGGAAATCACAGAGCACCTTTGTGAGTTTAATGTTTTTTAAGCTCTGAATAAACAGGCTATTTGTTTTCTGCTATTTTCTTGGATTCCGCATCATAACCTTTCCTTCTAAAGGGATGAAAGCACACGACCCTTTGTTGACCAGGGAACGCTAATTACACTCCCCATTTGCCCGCATTTTAAAACAAGCTTCCCGTGTGTTAATCCAATCTCGACTGCCCCCGGTACGAGTCTGCATCTATGTGGAATGCTGCTCGGAGATTTATTGCCATGGTCTCACGATGAGTTGAGTACCCCGCCTGTGGCTGAACACAGACAGTGATATC
>JAODLD010000040.1:21368697-21379064 GCA_026781065.1 Mormyrops boulengeri | reverse complement strand
CCCCCCCCCCCCCCCCCCCCCCCCCCCCCCCCCCCCCCCCCCCCCCCCCCCCCCCCCCCCCCCCCCCCCCCACAGCGTCCACACGTTCAGCGAACATAAACATACGAGGAATATTAACTATTACTCGAAGCACTACTTTACCAAAAACGCAGAACTACTATTACTATTATTATGTGTATGGGTTTGACCCTGTTATTTTCATTAATGTTTAAACTATATACTAGTGCTGTTTAGTATGAAGAATTAGTATATTGTAATGACCTGGGCAGTAGACAGAAAGTTCCAGAGGAATGTCTAAGCAGTCTATGTAGTCACAAGGTGATGACATCAATAACAAGTCACCTAATAAGAATTAACCAGATAATGGTGCACTAATTGTACCAAGTATTGATGAATATAAGACCAAAAAGTATGTAGACACCCTTATCAATTAGAGGAATTGCCTAATTAAGCCACACCCATTGCTGACACAGGCGTATAATTAAACACACTGTCACACAATGTCATGTAACAAACATTACCAGCAGAATGGGTGGCGGTTGTACAGAAGAGGTTAGTGAGTTTCCACTCGGCACCATCAAAGGACATTTAGCCACATTTCTGCCCTGCTGAAGCTGCCGTGGTGATTGTGAAGATCAAACCGTCAAGAAGATAGTTCAGGTGCAGTATGATCAGCCACACAAACTCACAGAAAGGCAACTGACCGCTCAACATCAATACCCAACACGAATGGCTGCAAATCCAACTCAACAATGTTCCAACATCTAATGGAATGCTCCCCCAGAAGAGGCAATTACAGCAGCAATGGGCTGACCATTTCTGGCTATATAATGAGTCGATGATCTGGTGAACATATCCGTTGTCTCATCTCTTGAGCATAGTAGCCATGTGGTGATGTCGTGGTTAAAAATCACTGTCTGCACTTTGCTTATGTTATTTACTAAAAAGCTCAAACACACCAAAAATAGAATTTCATTACAATCAAAAGCGGCCTGTAATCTGGGTATCACATGCTGAAGGAGGATTACAGCTTTAAATACAAGCCCCCAGACACAGGATTTTTGAATGCAGCGGGGGGGTTGGGTTCAGTATTTGGGGCTCTAGCTTTGCACTGTTTACTCGAGGTCACCCAAACCTTCCAGCTGGGTGGTCTCCTTGGCAACTGGGTCGCATATCAATTGGGCAGATTGTCCGATAAATCTTCCTAACTTTGCAGAGTCACACCGAACTGGCCAAGTGATTTGTTACACAACGGCACGCTCTCAGGCCAACAAAATCGCCCTTCCATTCGAGACCTGCTGAGTAACGGAAGCTGTCTGATATCCCTTTGAACAAATGTCAAGACGTTCATCAGAAGCAGAAACTATGCTGGAAGGTCTCACACGTTCCGTTTTGGCCATGGAAATAATTAGGGGAGCCCTGAAGTAATTTGAATTTCACGAGCGAGTTGTTAAAAGGCTGTAGGCGCTAAGCAGTACCTAACAAAAAAGGCCTCAGGCAGCCTGCGTCTCCTGCTTACTGACGCCTCAGTGACACGGCACCATGCTGCAGTTAGCGGGAGGAGTGGCCATCCAGCAGACACAGTGCCCCAGCAGGCTGGTAGAAATGCCATTTTGGATACTGGGGCGGTGGTGTTAGTAGAGACAAAACCCAGCGGGTCACACCATTGGCTGGGAGAGCCTCAAAAGATATATGAGTCATGGAAAAAGATGAATCTCTGGCAACCTATGAATCCAACCCCACTGGCGTGAGCAGTGACTGGATAAGAGTGAGAGGAGAGAAGGCAAGCGACTGGTCACAGCACGGACGACCAGGGAATGCTTCATTACGCATCTGGGGGGCTCCCACCAAAGCCACGTCATTGTCAATTAGCATTCGCTCTTCCGGAAAATCCTTTAATGTCTCTTTATAAGCTGAGAAAACACATCACCGCAACTGGAGAAGACCAGACCCGGCTACTCCAGTAAATATCAGTCACAGACTGACCTTAATTAATACAACAGACAGGTAACTCATTAACTCACGACACATTTTCTTCCATTGCAAAATGTTTGTTCCATACTAGGTTTGTGTTTCCCTGAATTGCAGGCAGACTGAAAATATGAGCTTCTCTCTGCATTGAGTTGCCGTGAGAGGCTCACATGGCCAATCGCGACCGAGGCAAAGTAACATGCGACCGTTTCAGTCAATCAGCGGAATGAAGATGCTGCCCATCTGAGAGTAGGAGTGGCCTACCTTAGAGGCCAGCCGTTTGATGGTCTCCTCCCTGGACTTCTGGAGCTCAGGTGTCCCAGGACAGCTGCCATCCTGCAGGGTACCCAGAGTGCTTGAAGGAGAAGTGGCCTGGTTGAGTGGTAATTCTGAACTGCTATTGCCACCTGTAGAGCAAGAACAGGTATGGAGACCAATGAGTAAACACTGTCTTTGTGGACCAGGCACCCTGACAGAGCAACCAAGACCTGGCACCCTGACAGAGCAACCAAGACCTGGCAAGCTGACTAATTCACTTTCCTCTGTATTTCAAAGATGCACATTAGTTTACTCGTGAAGAACTTGGTCGACAGAGAAGTCATGTCCTGCCCTTACCTCTAGGGGGAGCTCCTGGGCTGCTGGAGGCAATTTGACGCATGCGCCCTCCATGGCAGCTGAGGGCCACCAGACGGGAGACTATGGCAGTCTTCCCGGCCCCAGCCCCAGCCACAAGCACGGCTCCGCGGCCCTCGCCTGAGGCCTGGCTCCCAAGGGTCTGTTCTAGCTGCTGGAAGACCCAGTCGCGGCCCACAAACACAGAGTCTGATGTGATGCTGGGCACCTCGAAGAGCAGCGGCTTCAGCATGATGTCCGCTGGCTTGTAGGGCAGGAACCGAGCTAGGAAATGCAGAACCGGTATCACTGGCAAGGCAGCTGCGCTGTCACCTATTCCAAAGTCTTCCACATGAAGTAAAATATGAAAGGACTGAGAGCGCAGCCCTACCCTTGGAGTCCTGCAGAGTCTTTCCTCCTGAGCCAGAGCAGGGTAGGCGCATGGAGGCCCGCAGAGGCGCGTTACGCTGTTCATCGAGGTAGCTCAGGTCTTCCAGCTTGGTGGAACTGGTGGCTGTGGCCAGGGAGAGACACGGGGGGGGGGGGGGGGGGTCTCTTTATACCCAACTTACTGAGTCCACATACTGTCCCTCTTCAGCATGACGGACAGCAATCTTGGACTATCTACTCAGCGCAACTAAGCGCAGTGTGAGTATGGTGTCACGTGTAAAAACCAGAGAGCGACGCCTCTGTTACGGGGACGCAGCTTTATGAAAGAAGCTGGCAGAGCTGTTCCGAGTTCTCAGACAAGCCGGCAGAGCGGTAATACACAGGTCACCACTGCTAACACTGCCAGTCTGATCAACCAGTACCAAGCGATTCACTCCGACAGCATGAGAGCTGCTGAAAGGTCCAAGTCAGAGCACTCTCATACACACTCACACACACTCACTCACACACACACACACACACACACATGCTCACACACACACACTCTCTCTCTCTCTCTCACACACACACACACACACACACACACACACACACACACACAGACACACACACACACGTGTGCTTACATACTCACAAAGAGCGGATTGGGGGAAGAGGGGCGGTTTAAAGGGGGCAGAGAGGGGGACAAAACACTAGCCAACATGCACAGGCACACTCGTACATGGAAGCCCTGGTGAAGAGAGAAGAGTACGAATGAGCACAGCTACACACTCAAACATGCGAACGGTTACGACCTCAAAGGAACCATAAAGAAGGGAACCGGGCAACCAACTGGGATGAGGACCTGTTCTTTATCTACATAGAAACGCACAGAGGCAGAGAGAGTCACGAAGAGACAGAGGTGACACACACAGACAGAGACGTCCTCCAAAACTCGCCTCACATCAGTAAATTTGGTGTTAAGATCCCTCCCTAGCTCCACTTTGCCAAAATCCAGCAGAAATGGGAGGGGCCACTCACATCTTCAGGCGTCCTGAAGTTGGGCGTTTGCCTCAGTTTGCGTGCTCCGTCCGTGCAGATCGAAGCTGTCCTCGTCCACAGAACTTGAAAGCCGTATTAAAAAATGCAACCCATCCTCCAGAAAGGGAGCCAGCGGTGTGTTCTCATGCTCCATTCAAACCGCGAGACTGTGGCGTGCACCCTCGCTCTCGGCAGCCCGGGGAACGAGGCAACCTGTAAGCACACGGCGCCTCCCAGGAGCGAGTCACAAAACAGCAAGCGAGCTGTAGCCAGACGGCGCTGACGCCCCGCGAGAGACCCCGAGAGCGGAGGTCGCCGCGGAAACTAAGGGAAGCTTCCGTGTTGCAACCTCCGTCCGCGAAAGCCGGCAACTATCTGCTTGCTGTTGGCCGCCGGCGTCACTGCTGCACAAAGCTAGTGCTTAACCAGTGAGGGGAACACGGTGCCTCGGGGGGGGGGCGCACGGCAAGGGGGGCGCCACATGGTGGACAGAGCAGAGATACACGGAAGCTGGGAGCCGGTGAGCACTCTGACGTGAGCTGTATGTGAGAGCAGAGTAGAGGGAGGAATCAATGAAAGGGGGGAGAGCGGGGTGAGAGAGGGTGGGATAGCGGGAGGGAGGGAGAAAGAGGGAGAATGAGAGAGGGAGGGAAAGAGGGGGGATGAGAGAGGGGTGACAGAGGGAGGGAAAGATAGAGGGGTGAGAAAGGGAGGGAATGAGAAAGGGGGGTGAGACAAGGGGTGAGAGAGAGGGGGATGAGAGGGGATGAAACAGAGGGGTGAGAGAGGGAGGGAAAGAGCGGGGATGAGAAGAGGGGTGAGAGAGGGAGGGAGAGAGGGGGATGAGATGGAGGGGTGAGAGAGGGAGGAAAAGAATGATGGGTAATGAGGCAGAGGAGTGAGGTGCGGAGTAAGAGAGTGAGGAGACAGGGTGAGAAAGGGGGAGGGAGAGAGAGAGTAATGAGAAAGGGGTGCGACAGGGATGGAGAGATAGAAAGATGGGACAGAGGGAAGAGAGGGGTATGAAACAGGGGTGAGAGGCAAGGAGGGGGATGAGACAGAAGGCTGAGAGAGGGAGGGAAGAAGAGAGCGAGGAGAGAGGGGTGAGACGGAGGGAGAGGGGAGTGAGACAGAAGGGTGAGACAGGGAGGGAGAGAGAGAGGGATGAGACAGAGGGAAGAGAGGGGGATGAAAGAGGGGTGAGAGGCAATGAGGGGGGGATGAGACAAAGGGGTGATAGAGGGAGGGAGAGAGAGGGGGAATGATAAAGAGGGAGGAAGGGAGAGATGTATCTGCTGGTTTAAGACAGGAAGGAGTTGGTTTCTCGTTCAGTCCTGTGGTGGTGATATTTCCATGAAAAAGGAAGTGGAGAAAAACACTGAGATTTCTTGTTTTTCTCCAAAATCTTTCTAAGCCCACCCTGGGATCATGCCCACCCGGCTCCCCTCCCTCTGCAGTCTTTGAAGCGTGACAGTATGTGTGTGTGTGTGTGCATGTGATACACAGAGGATATCAAACACAGAGAGATATACACACAGAGGATATCAAACACAGAGAGATATACACACAGAGGATATCAAACACAGAGAGATACACACACACAGGATATCAAACATAGAGAGATATACACACACAGGATATGAAACAGGGAGAGATACACATAGAGGATATCAGACACAGAGAGATACACATAGAGGATATCAAACACAGAGAAATACAAAAAGGGATATCAAACACAGAGAGAAACGCACAGAGGATATCAAACACAGAAAGATATATACACAGAGAAAATCAAACATAGAGATATATACACACAGGATATCAAACACAGAGAGATACACATAGAGGATATCAAACACAGAGATATATACACACAGAGGAAATCAATCACAGAGAGATATACACACAGAGGAAATCAAACACAGAGAGATATACACACAGAGGATATCAAACACAGAGAGATATACACACAGAGGACATCAAACACAGAGAGATACACACACAGGATATCAAACATAGAGAGATATACACACACAGGATATGAAACAGAGAGAGATACACATAGAGGATATCAGACACAGAGATATACACACAGGATATCAAACACAGAGAGATACACATAGAGGATATCAAACACAGAGAAATACAAAAAGGGATATCAAACACAGAGAGAAACGCACAGAGGATATCAAACACAGAGAGATACACACAGAGGATATCAAACACAGAGAGATACACACAGAGGATATCAAACACAGAGAGAAACGCACAGAGGATATCAAACACAGAGAGATATACACAGAGGATGTCAGACACTGAGAGAGATACGCATAGAGAACATCAAAGACAGAGACATACATACAATGAGGATATCAAAACACACATAATATAAAACGCACAGACTCTGCATATTAGATCTGGATTTCAGAGACGCACAGAGAGCAAACGACAGCATGCACCACACATGGAGAAAGTCAGATGCATTGCAAACTCACATACATACACACGTGCGCGCACACACACACACACATACACACACACACACACACACACACACGCACACACACACACAGCACCCATGCACGGGATGGTGTATGGCTGCAGCGGAGGGATTGCACAGGTGGGCGGAGCCAGACCCTGCGCCAGTCCTGCTGGGAGGGAGCATTAGTGTTTGTTGTTCTCCCGACACTTGATTCAGACCTATGTGAGCCTGGGCTGAAGACATCCATAGAAAATAAAGCCGAAGAACAGTGTCCTTCCACCAGGCTGATGGCCCGGATACTGCTAAGGCGAGCCCAGAAACGCGATTGAAACACACACAGCTGGCAGACAGCGTAACCACGGAGACCAAGACCCACGCTATCCGTTTATGACCTTGTGCGGATACATGCAGCTGCGTGGCAAAGGCGCAAGTAGGAGGACCCTGTGTAAGATCCCAGTACAAACACTGACAGTCACAGGAAGAGGTCTGCTTCAAACCCGAGAAAATATCAAATACAAATGACTGTAAGAACGACTTGAAAGACACAGGCCTCCCTGTAGCGACTGTGGGTGATGTCAAACGCATATAATGACCCAGATGCATGAGCAAAATAAAATAAAAACATGGGGCACCATGGCCAGGGGTGGTGCCGACGAGCCAAAGGATCGGCGAAGCTAAATGAACTGAGCGATGATCTCGCTAGGCTTACAGTTTGTCAGTAGGGGGCGACAAGCCCAAAAACAACATAGGATCCACTTTATTCGCAAGGTTAGTGATGTGTGGTTAGCTGTGTTTTCCTTCTGGGTTGTGTTATTGATACAGTGCGGTCAGCATTCGACATACGCTGGTCATAGATCAGTGCCCCAGAAGACATGCCCTCCTGCCCCACACAGACACACAGACACACAAACACAGATACAGACACACACACACAGACACACACCACACACAGGGGGTCACGCGTGCACACACACAAAGAGCCATGTCTGTTATACATGCCCATTTCCCACACCAAGCTACAGTCATTAGCAAGGTTGGTTTTGCCTCCGAATCTGATTTATGCTGAGGCTCCGACAGGTGCAGGGACTCCCTGCTACCACTAGGGGGCAACAGCAGGTACCAGGATTCTTTACTGTATGGACCACAAACCCCATGCAGCAGCCAAGGACAGCAATCTGGACAGAGTGGAAGACGACACCGAAAAATGGAAAGGCTACAGATCTATGGATCTCCATATAAGCCACAACCGTAACTTTGAAGAGTGGAGTAGAACATGGAGCCCGGTGTAAAATATTTGCCGGATACAGCCATCTGATTGTGAGGTTCCTGCCTGTAATGGGGCAAGCGACCCCTCAGTCTTGGGGGGGTCTTTAGAGGACACCAGCTAATCGCAGGTTCTCCAGGTTTGCCAGAAGAACCTGCACACCTCATGTTCACCTCCACAGGCACCTGGCTCCTGTTTTCAGCTAATCTAGGGTCCAACTCAGCTCTGTGGCTAAATATTAACCTGGGGGGTGGAGTTTGTTGAGTGGCCATCCACCCCACTGCCTACTCCGACTGCATCGGAATGCTAACCCCTACACCTTAATCCCCCCGTTAGAGAGAGGTCCATCAAGTGGGTCCCAAGGAATGTTAGCCCTAACCATAACCCTAATCCACTGCCCACCACCCCCCCTCCTGACATAGAGAGGACAACCAGCTGGGTGCCGGGGAACGCCCACCCACCTGCCCTAACCTCGGCCAGCCATGGCGGGGGTGTGCCCCTGCTCTGGAGGGTGGGCACCAGCACCACCCATTTACGAGATCTCTACCCCTTTCTCATAGAAACTTTTTAAAAAAAGGATCATCATTATGACAAAATAAATATTTGCGTAGCCAGAATATCTATCCATGGCACAAATAAAATAATGGAATTACAAATAATTTAAAAAACAGCAACAAATTGTGACATTTCAAAATGTCAGCCTGTCGATCGCTCACTCGCTCTCTCTCTCTCTCTCTCTCCCTCTCTCCCTCTGGCTGCTGTAAAAGACGCCTAACCCTCAGCTTGTACAGGGCACATGTATGTCTCCCCGTCACACCTTACACCTCCACAGTGCGGCTGGCGCTTTTAGTTACACTTTCATCCCGCATTTTATGCGCTGAGCTGATCCCTGGCTTTGAGGGAGGTGGCTGCATCCGCCAGGACATGACGACATAAGAGTGTTGCATTATTCTGTTGCTAGGCTGCATGGGTGCGTTGGGGCAGCTTCACTAGGACAGAGAGCCGTCCTCGCATTTCAGAGAAGAGCACATGGGGGGAGTTTACAGAGATGGGGGGAGGCCTGGAACTCTAGGGGAGAGTCACACTTGGGTGCTGGGGGGGGAGGTGAGGGTGCGGCGGTGGACATACGGGGAGGGACACTCACCTGCCACAGAGTTGGGCCGCTGCATTGCCAGCGATGAGGCGGTGGTGTGCAGAGGTCGAGGTGGTGGGAGCGGTCTCCCCATGAGCAGGGGGGCGGGGCCTGGGGCAGGGCCGGCTGGCTCCTCCTCCGCCACAGGCGAGCAGGCATCAGCTCGTGCTACTCGCATGGGCCCGTGTCGCCGGCTGTCCCTCAGGCGGCCCTCCTTCCTCCACTCCAGGCTGGAGCCTCCACGCTCCTCATTCTCCGAGGAGCTGGTCACGGTGGCTGCGGGGTCAGGGAGACGGGGGGCCATCACACCAGCGGCGTCACACTCACTCACAGCACGGGCACCACGTGTTGCGCTGAACAGGTTACGCACGACTGTCTGAGGGGGGTGTAACAGGTGCAGCCCCACAGGTCTCTGTAACCGCGTCATCCTTGCTTAAACAGCACTGTAATCTAAAGCCACATGCAATTATCCAATTAATGCAGCTGCATAATTAACTGAAACGGATTGAGCTCTGGGTAGCGCGCTCAGGGACAAGCGGCAACATCTCTGTGCTGCCGGCTTCCTGTGGGGCCGGCTGAAAAGGGTGCAATGCCGCTGTCATTCAGAGGCCATTCTTAAAAGCAGGAATGCAGTCAGGTGTAAATGTGAGAACCCTCGTACGTTAAGCAGAAAAGACCAAAGGCTCTGACTGAGATGAGGGAGAAGGATGAACGGGCATTTTCCTATGTGGTCTTGGACAGGGGGCTGTTCAGATGGGAGAAAATCCATTAACTTCCAGAACTTAAAAAAAGACACTAAAATATCAAAACCTTGAGGGAGAAACTGAGCTCAGTGGCAACCGACCAATAATATGAGGCATTCATCAAACCAGGAGGCATCCATCCAATCAGAGGAGGCATCCATCCAATCAGAGGAGGCATTCATCCAATCAGGAGGCATCCATCCAATGAGAGGAGGCATCCATCCAATCAGAGGAGGATTCCATCCAATCAGAGGAGGCATCCGCTAGTCAGTAAACCAAGCTTAACAGACAATATGAATTTCATAACATTGCCATGGGCAAAATTACATCTGACTGGACTGAATACAGAAAAAGTGACTCAAGACATCTACAGAAATAAACACATCAGGATAAAACAGCCAATTTTTGTTTAGCTGTTGTTTTCCCCCAACATTCTCAGAAAATCACGTTTTCTCCCTTCACAGCATAAAACATCCTTTTTTACAGCCTACATCAATCAACAACAGGTTATTATAATCTACCCACAAATATAAAACACCCAGCATTCCAAGCAATATGTTTTAAATTGGTCACATTAGGACACTGTTTGATGTAAATAACATACCTCAGTATTGGGGTCTTTTAAAGACCCAAGAAGTGTCACAACTTTGAATCTACGACAGACTAATGGGTTGGGCCGGCGCCGGGGGGGGGGGGGGGGGGGGGGGGGGGGGGGGGGGGGGGGGGGGGGGGGGGGGGGGGGGGGGGGGGGGG
>JAODLD010000040.1:21349787-21364131 GCA_026781065.1 Mormyrops boulengeri | reverse complement strand
TCTCATTAACTGGGGTGTGATGTCATTCCCAGCTTCGTCCTTCGGGGACGGGGGGGACAGACCTATACTGCTTCTGGCTGCCTGTCTCATTAACTGGGGTGTGATGTCATTCGCAGCTTCGACCTTCGGGGGCGGGACAGACTTACAATGCTTCTGGCCACATGTCTCATTAATTGGGGGTGATGTCATTCCCAGCTTCGACCTTCGGGGGCGGGGGGGTACAGACTACACTGCTTCTGGCCACCTGTCTCATTAACTGGGGTGTGATGTCATTCCCAGCTTTGACCTTCGAGGAAAACCGGAAGATGTGAATCTGGCTTGGGCGCCGAAAGCACTGTGCACTAACTTTCGGAGCTTGCAGTACGTATGTGAAAAGAAGTGACACAATAAAATTCAGTTTTAGCTGGTCTAATCCAGTCCACATTTATATAGGACACGGGCTGTGTGTGCTGTTCCGACAGTGTCCTTATTACATTTGCAAAAAAGATCTGGGGGAAAGAACTCATTTTACGTACTTTTTGCACATGCTGCTGCACTCGGGGTAAACCCAGAAACATGACACTACAAAACTCATATCGTAAAATGCCTCGCCCTAAGATTTGTCCTCACCTTTGATGGGGGCCTTGTCTTTGAATAAGGGTTCAACAGGTTAACCTAGCCACTGACAGTCCGGCAGCAGCCTTCATCCAGTCGCCCACTTATCAATGTTAGCTGGCTGAACCAATCTGCTAAAAACTCCGGAACAACTGTCAGACAGTGTCAACCTAAAGGGACCCTGGGAGTTGAGTTAAACCACACTACAAATACACAAAGATAAGTCACAGATCGACCTTAAGCCATACTCCCCCAGAGAGTCATCGATCCCCCCCAGAAACCAGGCTGTTTAAACACAGCCATTTCCACAGATCATATAAAAACATCGTTCGGCCACTGGGGACACTCAAACCCAGATTAAATCGATGACAGAGGCCGCTCACCCTAATTGGAATAGTAAAAAAAAAGAAAAAGAAACTAAATAGCGCAGTGAGGGCGCAGTCCCACACTGCTTCCAAACAAGTTGGGAAATAACTAGTAATTAATGCTCTATTTACGATGCAAGATGGAGGTCACCACATCCCATAGTGGCCTCATACTGACTAATTCCCTCCTTGAGTCTGTGGTAGGAGTAAATACACACCTGAAACACGCCTGAGCTCCACCTCGTCCCTCGTGCAAACGGATCAGTCTCAGTGATTTACGCTGCGCTAAACCTAACATCATCCCAACGCCACTTCTCAGCGCCAAGCGTAAGGGACCCCCTACTGCCCTTATTGCCAGTGTGTAGATGCCCTCTACTGCCCTTATTGCCAGTGTGTAGATGTCATAAAAGGCCGCAGTTGCCAGTATCATGGCTCTAAACCAAGGCACATCATTGTTCATTCCACTTATATTTCGTTTTGTTTAGCGCCACCTAGTGTTACTTCTGTAAGGTCAGGGCTGTGCAGTAAAATCGTTTCCCCATCCCTACAGCTCAGCTTTGTTCCTTTCCCTGTATTTCTGCCCCCACCCCCCGGGGCAGAACATATAGAACACTAGCACACAAAGTCAACATTTGCAAAGTCAAATAAAGGGTTAGTGATGGTGTGAAAGACCAGCGCCACCCCTCCCCAACTTTGAACCCCATTCGTGGATAAATACAGACTCTTTGTGTTACAAGGGAGGAGGTGGTTCTCAAAACATCCCCATGGGGGGCACGTTTCCACCTGGGGGATTAGTGGAGTTGGCCACTTAAGAGCACAGTGGCGAATGAAACACATTGACGTTTTTGTGGTCGATGGATCCTGAAGAATGTACACTGAATGACACGATGTGAGGTAGCAGATGTGACAGACCGGAGCGCTGGGGCTTCAGCATTCACATCAGCACTAGGGCCGAGGTCTATTTCCTCTGTGAAGGGAACCAATATTCTCCAGGTGGCTGATGTTGTGAGAAACCTTTATTGTTTCTGTGACTGAAAAAAAGACTCGGCAGAATCTAGGGTAATATGTGGGGGGGGAATGGCTGTTCTTTGTGGACGGGACCGGGCTTGAGAGTCTCGTTGAATTAATTAGTGAACAGAATTAAGCTCTGGAATGCAACATCGTATAATGTAATATAATGGAATGCAACAAGAGGGAACCCAAGCTCATCACCATTCAAACCACAGTCTAGCTAGTGTGCATTACAGACAGGCCATGCTGTCCTTAAAGTGCAGGGTGACGCCTGCATGTTTCAGATCTAACAGTGAAAATGTGTGTCTGGCCAAATAAAATGCCAGGTTAGGCTTCAAGCGAAATGGTCTGTGCTTTGAGAATTTCAATTAATAATGGTTCAGGTCCAAAGTTAGTAAGTTGTTTTTGCTCTCCAAAAATGTGCTAAATTGGGAAGCTGTTTGCTTCCGAGACCCTGGGTGAACATTGTTTTTTTTTTTGCCAAACAAATTCTTTGGAAATTTCTTCAGTGGAAGTAATTGTGTGCATATGTATTTTAATCCATCAGTTCCAGTTCATAAAAGCAGAATCTTACTTACGGGATACCTTTGAAATGAAGCAGTTCTTGTAGCGACGAGCAATTACCAGCAACTACGGTAAGTCACGGTTTTAAGAGAGGCCACACAGGCAGTGCAGCAAATGAGTGACCACAAGAGAAGACACTTTTTCAAGGATGTTGAGTTCATCGAGACCTCCAAGACAAGCGGCTTACCCTTAAGAACCAGCCCCGAATCCAGGGAAAAACGTCCACAAGCACACAGGCACTGCAGCACATTAAGGATTCCCTCGACAAAAAAAGAAAAGGAGAAAAGTACCATTTTCTCACAAAAGGGGGTGAGGTTGTTAACTAATCAGGCTCAGTCACCTATGGTTCAGTATGCAGCTGTGACCAGAACATAGACTGAACAGCAGCTGTAGAAAATGGGGTGAACAGGGGGTGCAGAGCGAGAGGCAGAACGACCGACAAAAAAGGTATTCGCTGACCGAGACCGTTAAATCCCTCAGACCCATTTATCACGGCCTCTACAATTAGACAATGAAATACAAACCCATGCAGCAGAGAGCTGGGTGAGAACAAGCAAGGCTAATATTTACACGGGATAGAAATCAGGCTGTGGTGTGGAGGCACTCGAGTCTGGCAGATAATTACAGTAAGTGTGTTTACCGGCATATAATTAAAGGCGGGTGTGTCCGCGGGGCCACAACAGCTATCTGCACCACCACTGGGCCCCCCCTGCTCCCAAGGCCTCCGGCACAAGCACAACTGTGGGTACACAAGGTCAGGTGAAGGGTGAAATCCCCACCTCCCCGCAGAATGCAATTAGCGTTTATGACGCCGTCTGAGAGGGATGGAAATGAACGAGCTACAAGAACCTTGCCGGAAAACTGAATGGAGGGATAAGTAGGTGGGACAAAACCATTAGCATATTTTAAGCATGAGAACCTTCTATAAAAGAGGCTGGCGGCCACATCTCTGAAACGCAGAGCCCTGTCTTCACATCGCCATAGCTCGGACCTCTCCGGCCACACCTCTGAACCGCAGAGCCCTGTCTTCACATCGCCATCGCTCGGACCTCTCCGGCCACACCTCTGAACCGCAGAGCCCTGTCTTCACATCGCCATCGCTCGGACCTCTCCGGCCACACCTCTGAACCGCAGAGCCCTGTCTTCATATCGCCATCACTCTGACCTCTCCGGCCACACCCACCACCTCCAAAATTCTCCCGCCAAACAAAACTTCTGTTCTAACTTCTTAAGCACCGGGTTACCAGCTGCACAATTACTGTTGACCTTTGACATCATTTATGGAAGAGAGCCAACAAAATATGCGGCAACAGAAGTGGTCTGATACACAGATATCGCTAATGATAGTGTGCGCCTCTGGTTATCTCCTTAAATCCCTCATCGAGGTTGGTGGTTTCAGATGTAATTTCAATTTTGCGAAGTTTACGGAGGAATTAATTGCAGCCCTCTGCGGAGACCGCTAACAAGGCCGCGCAGAGGCCAGAAGTTTCTCTTGATTAAAAGGATGCTCCACAGCGAAGTTGAGGGATTCCGACATTAATGGTGCAGTTTGCGTTAATTACAGCCCCCATCCGTGAGCCGTCACGGAGACCTTATTTTCTGCACAAAAACAAAGTCAAACACGGCGACCTCTGGCCCACAAGAGGCTCTGAGCCATTATTGAAGAGCTGCGTATCCATGAAGGTCCTGGGAGTGTCAAAGCGCGAGCTGCCCCTCAATGCAAGGCCTTCTGTCACTTTCCCCGGGAATCACAACACTTACGTCAAGACGGTGATGCAGGTGATAGATATAAGCGGATATTTAAACTTTTTATTTATACATCCAAAAGCACAAAATTATGGCCGCCGCCACCTCTAGCCCAGCCATTACCGCCGCTGCTGCTGTTCCTTTCTATAACCAGTCACTCTTTGCAGGCAACACTGTCCTCTTTACCGTAATCCCTCAAATATGCCGCCTGCTTTATACACGGCGGCCAACTTCCCGCAATGTCTGGTGACCCAGTAAGAGGACTGGGAGATGGGGATGGCGTACCTGTTATTTTATTTACCTAAAACCTTCTCCTGTCACGCAGACAGAAGAAAGCAAGAGGGTAGCGCAGTGGTAACCTCTGCTACCTGGTTTTACCTGATGATACCTGGAGCACACAAAACTCTTAGTATCTCCCTGAGGATGTGTCACGGATCTTGAACAGATGACCAAACATCTCTGTGTCATCATTCAATGGTCTTCAGAAGATCATGGTGCTGCAATATGGCTCAACACTTCCAAGTTAAGGGTGTGCTGTAGAGAAAAGCTGGTGCAATGCAAATCACGCACAGAGTGAACACCTCTACACTACATGTGCACCACTCAGGATTCTGAGGGTCTCCTGGTAGTTTAAGTCCTGCTACCATCCACAGTAGCCAAGATCAGAGTTGCAACAATCCATGCTTCAGATCCACTGCAGTGTAGCAAAATGCTACTTTTGCCCTGAACCAAATAGAGTATGGGCTGGTACCTTGTTGAATATGTGTGATTGGCTGGGACCATTCAGGCTCAAACGCCACAAGGCAAAGAGTTACAAAAGTGTGACACATTGCAAAATCCATCAACCACGTTAGTCGTTCCTTGACTCTACTTGAATGACTTTGAAAAAAGCACTCAACATCAGTATCCTAAAAGCTCTGACTGTGAGAGAAGTTTGGGGGGGGGGGGGGGTTACAGAATAGTGTCATTTAAGAGGTGGGTCACTGAGGTCTCATCCATAGTATAGCTAATACTGTGTTCCATTTAAACTCGCAAGTCGGAATTCTGACTTGGAAAGTCGGAGGCACCTCTGCCTGCGGCCTTTATCAGCAGAAGTGAGAGCTTTAGTTATATACTGTCTATTAGCACTTATATCTTATTTGTGTTTCATTACATCGATCGTACACACAGTTCTGTCCAACTGCTATCTGTGGACATGTTGCTATGGTGTTTTTATGCACAAAACATTGTATAATGCATTATCAACTGCTAACAATCAACCTGGCTAGAGCTGGGGCCTGGTTTAGAAAGCAGGTTTTCTTGCTTAGCCAGATAACTTGTCAGATTTAAGGTAGTCTGTGCTAAATGTAAGCGAACAAAGATAAAGGACATTTAAACTGGGGTACCTTAAAGAGTTCTCCAGCTAAGCAAGAAATCCTGTTTTTGAAACAGGTCCCTGGTATCGCTAAATGGCTTTCCAACTTGCTGCATTGGACGTGATTAACTCAGGTGTGACATCATTCCCAGCTCTGACTTCTCCAAGGTAAATGGGATGCAGCAGAACTGTCAATGGAGTTGACCGTCCTGCCCGGATCCCACAGAATGACGCCATTGGCTGCCTTACATCAAAGCCCCGATCCTTCCGGCCATTACTAATTTTCCTTCACCTCACATTGCGGGAGTCTGAAATGATGGCCTACAGTTGCTACAGCGACATGGTTGGCCTGGCACTAACCTACTGCTGGCACTCAACCTGGCAGAAGGGTAGCCCCATGGCCATGCCCACGCAGTTGCGGCCAAACGGCGGCCGCACCGGCAACTCAGAACTGGACCGCCTCCAAAGTGGTCCACGCAAGCCGGGTGACGGGGAACCGTTTTCCACTAATGAGGGACGTACACATGCTTCAGCCCTGGCATGCAAATCACTCTGACACGACACACTTACACGCCGACACCCAACTTCTGGACTATCTGGTCAGACTACTGTCTGATCCGAACCCAGTGGATCCTTTGCTTGTTCCTATAGTACCCTGATGTATACAGATAAAATTGCAGCAAAACAGCAAAAAATGAAACATCATAAACCAGAGATTACATCTCAACATCTACATCATGAGAACCTCTCAGCACGCACACACACACACACGCAGCCAACAATAAACATCTAGCAATAAACAATCAGTGACCAGCGGCGCCTCACCATCAGAGACTGGAAATACAGACAATCTCAGCAGACATGGAAACTAACAACGAAAATCAGAACATAAACACAGAAAGCTCATCCCCAGCTCACTGAGCAGAGACACAAACTGTGTGCGTGCGTATACACACACACACACAGACCTGAATCAGAGCTGGGGTCCTTCTCTCCGCTTAACTTTTCAGAGGATGAAAATCAGGTTCATGAATTTCAAGGCCACCTCTCCATGACAGCTTGACCCCATCACTGGGCTATGCTGCTGTTTACACACACACACACACACACACACACGCACACTCACCATTGTGGGCAGTGTCTGTGTGCTGGGCCACCTTCCTCAGCGCAGAGACGATGGTATCTCCGGGTATGCAAGGGCTCTCCACGTACTTGGGCTTCCTGATTGGACCTGTGGGTAAGACGAGTGAGCGAGCAAGCGAGAGAGAGAGAGAGAGAGAGTGGGAGAGAGAGTGAGAGAGAATAAGAGAGAGTGAGAGAGGAAGAGAGAGAGAGCAAGATCGTTGAAGAGGGAGAGAATAAATAGGGAAAAAAGAGTGTGAGAGAGAGAGATTAAGTGAGTGAAAGAGAAAAGGAACAGAGAGAATGAGCAAGAGAGAGAGTAAGAGAGAGAATCTATACTGGATTAAATGCTTCCAGATGGGATATGGGGTGAGGAATCTGGCCCAGCTCAGCCCGGCCCAGCTCTCCTGTCCCCGTGGTTGTGTGAGCATGCTGCAGGGAGTCCCGGTATAACACAGCAGGCTACAGGACGGTGAAGAGCAGCAGGAAACCACGGCAACTGATCACTGGGGAATGTCGTGACGTGCGTTTGTTTGCACCGGTTTGTTTGCTGGTGGGCCTGCGCGCGTGCTTGTGTATGTGTGTGTGTGTGTGTGTGTGTGTGTAAGACCCATGTTCATGCCTTCAGGGACACTCTGTGCGTCTAACTCCCAGGTGGGCTTCACCATTTAGGCTGACAGCCTATCAGAACCGCCGCTCAGACCCGCCATTCAGAGACTCAACAGGCCCAAGACACACCTCAGCAGAGAGGATCAATCGATTCTGCCTGATAGGTAAGGCATCGCTGCACTCCAGACTGCCCCCGCATCCTCGCACCCGGGACTGTGATGACCCCCTCATCACCCATTCCCTGTCAAGCTGGCACCAGGAACCAGAGCTCGTCCTTCGGCGCCGCAGATGGACTCACCGTGAGAGCGAGGCGCCGCCACCAGTACCGACCCGTTAAATTATTTGCCGCGAAGCCGGATGACGCACAACACGATTGGCTATGGGCAGCTGGTAGCCAGGCCGCTCCCCCCCCCCACGGCCCCCTGTGTGAGACTCAGCACGTCCTATCTCCCCCTAATGCGGTAAATCAGCCCCCACCCCAAAAAGGAACGGCCCAGTTACACAGCATAGGAAAAAGGACACGTTCTGAGCCCCTAAGAGGTCTGCAGTGAAAAAAATAATATTGAAGTGACAGAATTAAGGAGCCCATATCTCCCCCCCACAAGAAACACGCCAACTGACTCACTGTGGGTCCAGACGACGTCACATGGCTAACCCAATCGTAACACGGGGCGCGGTGACGTGGTGAGCTGGCATCCCTGTTCCGTTCCGACCTGCACCTCCCAGTTTGCACTGTCTGGGTTCATGTCCCCATTCCCAAAAGAGGGACACTGGAGCCGGGCCTCACTGCCCAATAACAACTTGATTTATGCTGCCACCTATGGACAAATACAGTGAAGTGCAGCCTACAGGCGGCCCACTGCCGACTTGGATGGGGGCCCGCAGTTACGCAGAAACTAAAAAGGTAGTGTGAGGTAACAGAGGAGTGGGAGGGGGGGTTTAATACAAACAAAAATACATGAAGAGAGGATCATGGGAAACAGTGGGAGGAGTCTGACACTGTTTGGGGAAAATGCTGCATAGGCAGACATGCAAATTCAGCTAATATGCTAAGCAGCCCGCCGCCATAACCTACCGCGACGAAACCTGCATGGTTCCGCTGAAGGAGGACCAACGAGCTGCTGACTCAGCATGCATACGTTACCCACGGCCGCAGCACCCTCCACTGCAGTCTGGGTCAGCGGTAACTCACAGCCTCTGTGGCCAGCAAGCAGAAGCCCACGCTGTACCCTCTCCCTATGCGAGGCGGACGTCGCCTCTGCGGTCTCCCAGTCAGGCTCTACTGCTGCCTGTAGATACTTTGCCCGCTTAAAAGATTTCATCAAGGATGACGGTTAAGGCAGAAGGGAGAGAAGGTTTGATTGGGAACAGAACAGAAAAACAAGCTTCTGAATGAATTTATTCTCTCCTACATAATTAACCCTTTGGGGCACCAAACGGAGCCGGGGAAAGTGGTCCAGTTCTAAATATAGGTCAACTCCATAGATGGAGACGCTCCTTCACAAAGCATAGCTTAATATATGCTGCTTTAATGACTGGGGGGCACAGAAATCAGAGCTAGGCTAACACTGGGCCCCGCTATCCTGCCCCGGCTTATTAATGGCTGACACCGTCACCCCTCCATGGGGACGTGGAAACGTGACGAGGGAGCCGGCCGGCCGGTCCCAAGCTTCATGCCTCCTCCTCCTGCTCTACATGAGAGCCCTAGACAGTCAGGAAAGCGCTACAGTGCTAAGCTACGAGGAGCTAGCATCCGCGTCGCCAAAGGCGTGCACCTCAGATCCAGACTCTGCAGGTAAAATACATACTGCACATTTACCTTTACCATTCATTTCCATGACTGATGGGTTTAATTCAATAGGACTTACGGTTTGCCTGGTTATACACCTGGAAATCTGACTGGGTTTTATGCTAACAGTCTTGCTCAAGGGTCCAACAGCAGGGATGTTAATGACTTTAACCACTTTCAGTTGCCTTAATTGCCATCCCATGCTAGCATTAAACATGCCAGAATGCAGAGGGCTTAACGACGTTTGAGTGATGGATTCAGATGGATGCCATGAAGACAGAGCATGTCTCCACCACCCCCCACCTCCCACCAAACTGGATAATCCAGCACCACCAATTACCTCCCGAACGGGCCTGGGGTCTCGTTATGCAGATACGTAAATCAAAAGGAACGGCAAGGGGGCCCCAGTTACTGCTGGGGGGGAAACAAATGGGTGTTTTATCTCCCCCCTGCAGTCATATGACTCATGAGGCTTCAGAGTTCTCCCATTAGTCAGCGAAGCCAAATAAATTAGGACTCACGAGGATATGAAACTACACCTGCTCCTGTCGTCCTCAGACTCAGGGGTGTCTCTGTGGGCCGGGGTGGAGACAGCCGATCTGCAGTGTTACGGGGCCCCGGTATTACCCCTATGTGCTTTGGGGCCCTGATATTACCCAGAGAGCCCCATATGCTATGGGGCCCCGGTATTACCCAGCGAGCCCCGCGTGCTACGGGGCCCCGGTATTACCCCTACGTGCTATGGGGCCCCTGTATTAGACAAAGGGCCCCGCGTGCTACGGGGCCCCGGTATTAGACAGAGGGCCCCGCGTGTTACGGGGCCCCGGTATTACACAGAGAGCCCCGCGTGCTATGGGGCCCCGATATTACCCAGCGAGCCCTTTGTGCTACAGGGCCCCAGTATTAGACAGAGGGCTCCGCGTGCCAAGGGGCCCCGGTATTAGACAGAGGGCCCCGCGTGCTACAGGGCTCCGGTATTACCCAACGAGCCCCGCGTGTTATGGGGCCCCAGTATTACCCAGAGAGCCCCATATGCTACGGGGCCCCGGTATTACACAGAGGGCCCCGCGTGCTACGGGGCCCCGGTATTACCCAGCGAGCCCTGCGTACTACGGAGCCCCGGTATTAGACAGAGGGCCCCGCATGCTATGGGGCCCCGGTATTACCCAGCGAGCCCCGCCTGCTACGGGGCCCCGGTATTACCCAGAGAGCCCCATATGCTACGGGACCCCGGCATTACCCAGAGAGCCCCATATGCTACGGGGCCCCGGTATTACCCAGCGAGCCCCGCGTGCTACGGAGCCCCGGTATTAGACAGAGGGCCCCGCGTGCTACGGGGCCCCAGTATTACCCAGAGAGCCCCATATGCTACGGGGCCCCCGTATTACCCAGAGAGCCCTGCGTGCTATGGGGCCCCGGTATTACCCAGCAAGCCCCGCGGGCTATGGGGTCCCGGTATTACCCAGAGAGCCCCGCGTGCTATGGGGCCCCGGTATTACCCAGAGAGCCCCGCGTGCTATGGGGCCCCGGTGTTACACAGAGAGCTCTGCGTGCTACGGGGCCCCGGTATTACACAGAGAGCCCCGCGTGCTACGGGGCCCCGGTGTTACACAGAGAGCTCTGCGTGCTACGGGGCCCCGGTATTATCCAGAGAGCCCCACGTGCTACGGGGCCCTGGTATTACACAGAGAGCCCCGCATGCTACAGGGCCTGCAGGAATTGCATCAGCTTGCAATGTGACCTGAGCTGCAATAGCCCCGCATGGCCAGCAGGGGTCTATTGCTGGTGTGAGCTGGCAGGGCCCCGCAAGCCACCCTGCCGCAGAGATCTGTGAAGTCATGGCTGTAAAGAGGAGCACGCGTCCGGCACAGTGGTAGTATGCCGGCCCCATCGCTGATCAAAGGCGGCGTGGTCACCGCTAGCAACACACTACTCACTAGTGCATTTCTCCCGTCACCCGCGAGACGGGGGCCTACCAAAACATGTTTAGGACCCGTCAGAAAATTATTCACAGACTAAACAGGGGTGCAATGTGAAGGGAGGAAACACAGATTCCCATTAAAGGCCACTAATGACTCGCCTCCTGCTGAGCCCAAGGCTGCATGGGGAAGAGGGGCTTAGTCTGGGGGGCATAGAGAATAGCCACGCCCCCAGAGGCTCCTGATTGGTCATTAGGGGGTTTCCAAACATTCCACAGACACTCCAGTGACTCAGCCTGACTGGAAACCGTCGAAATGGCCACAAAAAAAGGTCAAGCAATTTTGCAGCGTGTCACACTACTTCCTGGTCAACAGCCTGCAGATGTTCGACTGGATAAGTGAACGGATTTGGGGTCTGGAGTCCCACACAAAGGGATCCTGATTTGTAACCTTTGAACAGTACACAGAAAAACAAATAATTAGAGGAGAGATGGAATGAAAAGTAAAAGCACATTAAGAACAGTACCAAACAAGAACGACATGTTATGGAGATGTGGCAATTTACCGTCCTGAGTTCTGTGCTCTAATTCTCTCCCATTCTGTGAAATAGGAGGTTCCCCTGAGTGCCATAACTCCGCACCCACTCACCATTTTCGTTGACCTGACAGAGGGGGTCCATTTCCCAGGTCTTCCCCGAAAGGACTGCAGTGTTTTGCTACCTTGCGGCTCTGATATTCAATCTGAAAGCATCTTTACCTTGTACTGCCAGCAAAGTCATTCCACACAGGAAAAAATAAATAAATTTGCCTCTGTTCTTGGTTAATAGGAGTCACGCTGAAGCCTGCTGACCAAAAAGGCAGATTGTGGCTAAGATCTGCGAATTTTCATGGGGAATTTAACCAGAGGATGCGATAGAAAATCAGTCGAAAATGGCCGACTGAAAGCAATTATTTCTGAGGGTTTGTCTGTTTTGAATAGAAGGTGCCTTTTCACTTCGAACGAAAAACACCCAATCCCCAATCGAAACATCACAAGACAAAACGAAACAGAGTAATTAGGACAGCCTTTTCTTACCCCAGTTACAGGCTGACGAAAGAGCCGGCATCGTAAGAACAAAGATGACTGGGGTCTGATTTTCTGGAACAAACACCCACAACCTCTTAAACGTGGATGAAAAGTCTCCATACATTTTAAACAATTCAGCCACTGGAATCCTGCTGAATATGAACCAAATGTCTGTAATCAGTGAGATACATGCTTGACCATACAAGTCAAAGGACCATAAGCAGGTCAGAACGGGCACCAAAGATGCTGAATAGATAAAGCTAGGGAAGTGACTGCAATTACATTATATAGGCAAAAGTATGTACACACCCCTATTAACCAGAAGAATCGCTGGCACAGATGTATCATTAAACAGTCTCACAATCTCCTGTAACAAACATTATCAGCAGAATGGGTGGTTGTACAGAAGAGTTTAATGAGTTTCCACTCGGCACCATCATAGGATGCCATCTTTCCAACACATCAGTCACATTTCCTCAAGTGAAGTGATTGTGAAGATCAAACAGTCAGGGAGCCAGTTCAATTGCAGAGTCAGCCACACAATCTCACAGGAAGGGACCTGATCACCCAACATCAATACCCAACACAAAGGACTACAGATTCCCCCAGCAATGTTCCAGCATCTAATGGAAAGCCCCCCCAGGAGAACAGAGGCGATTATAGTAACAAAGGGTTGACCAGCTTCATATTAATACACATGATTTTGGAATGAGATGTTGGACAAGCTGGCGTCCGCATACTCTTTAATGTACGCCATTGGTCGGTCACGTTCTTAGCACCTAATGCTGAAGCAGGTGAGCGAGAAGATCAAAGGGTGGGAGGGACAGAGGTTGGGGGGCCGGGGGCGGAGCCGTACCTGGGGACTTCCTGGTGGAACGTGAGGCCATCATGTAGGACTGTCGGGGAAGCAGCGGTGAGGACGGGAGGGACATGGACGTCCCTTTGGCCAGGCTCAGGCGAACCAGGTCCTCGGGGACGAGGGAGCGGGAACCGCCTGGGTCTTGGTGATGGGCCGCCCCACCTAGTGGAAATCTGCGGGGGGCGCTGTGGCCATAAAACTCGCAGGCTGCAGAGGAAAGAGAAGAAGAGGGCAGTGTTCATGCCAAGGGCTGCTGGCTCCAAATGGCAGTTCGTTTAAATCCTTCCTAGGGAAGATTTCCCATCCTTCCGGCCTTCCTTAATATCTGCTGACCCTGCGCAGCTTCAGAGAGCCAATAAGATCTGCTCACTGACTGTGCCGGCTGCGCAGACACCAGCCAGCCATCTGGAATTGCAGGCAATTAAAAATCACAAGGAGCAGACACATTTTTAAAACTACCACATTTGTCGCTGATTTACACCTCCCAGCACGCTTTACAATTTCTCAAAACTCAACCAATTAAAAGATAGTGGAACAGAGGGCTGTGTCCCAGTACTCCTAAACATTCAGATGAAAGGGGGATCCTCAGATAAAATCTTATTTAAGGTGGCACATGGCCGCAGCGGTCGAACCATAAGATGCCTGCATATCTGTAGGTGGGGGGGCTGGTGAGAAGCTGTCAGACAACAAGGCCACCAGTCATGGGCATCCTGACAGTAATGTGGCAGGAGAGGGGAGGATGAGGCCAAACGGCACCTCCCGGTCCTAAAGGCCGCCAGACGCTGCCAGGACATCGAGGCAGGTTGGCCAGCGCTGTCGGTGGGGAAATCGCCCGCCTCGCGATTCCGCGGCGTGGGTGTCCAGGAGGGGGTGCTCTCTGCGGGCCGGAGCTCTGCACCAAAGGCCTGTGTTTCCACTGACAGATGGCTGCTGGGAAAGCAGCACAGGCACTTTCTATAAAAGGACACCTTCTCTGTGCGCGGCGGTATGAACACAGGCATCTGAGAAGCAGCAGGTGTGCCGCAGAGCTGTGTGCTTAGGGTGCTGACCCATGGCGTGACTAAATTTAACCCCTCCAGGTGCTAAAACTGTTTCACATCCATTGAAAATTCACTGAATGATGGAAACAGTGATGAGTTGTGTCAGTGTTGAGAAGTCAGCTGCGCCCACCTTCCCAAAGACTCACGCACGCACGCGCACTTTTGTACTCATATTTTTATCGGGACTCTCCATTTCATTCAGTGGAAAAAACCCTAATCCCAACATGACGACCGTGGGGGGGGGGGGGGGGGGGGGGGGGGGGGGGGGGGGGGGGGGGGGGGGGGGGGGGGGGGGGGGGGGGGGGGG
>JAODLD010000040.1:21334674-21349687 GCA_026781065.1 Mormyrops boulengeri | reverse complement strand
CGGGACTCTCCATTTCATTCAGTGGAAAAAACCCTAATCCCAACATGACGACCGTAACCCCCCCCCCAGCGCTAACCTTAACCATAAGTAACCAAACAACATACGTTGACTTCTTTAGCTTTTTTGATTGCAGTCACAGATTTTTATAAAATTGAGTTTCCCCCCTTGTGGGGACTGAAAAAATCATCCCCATAATATCAAAATGTACACATGACGCCCCCCCTCACATACACACACACTCAGGACCAGTGACTTCACATGTACCAGCCCACCCCAACCTTCCCTTTTCATGGCTGCCAAACGCCCCCCCCCCCCCGCCCCAGTCCACCCACAGCTTAAAACCTTCTGCTCATGCAGTTCTGAGTAAAGAGCAGGAAAGGAGCTGGATTGCCCGCCCCCTCATGGCGGCCCACGCCAGAAGTCGGGCAGCCCCCAGGTTCCCAATTTGGGGATGGGAGCTGGTTCTGGCCTGACCCGCGGGCCAGCAGCGGTGGAGGGAGGCCAGCAATCGCCCGCTCCAGTGCATGCTGGAAATCAGTGTTGGCGGCCAGGAATAAAAGGGAGGGAGGGAAGGAAGGAGGGAGACAGAGACAGAGAGAGGGGGAAAGACAGAGAGGGAGGGAGAGGAAGACAGAGAGAGAGAGAGAGAGAGGAAGCGATATGGCAGCATGTGACAGGCCCAGGGCTTCCATGGTGTGGCCTGCAGGTTACTGAAGATGTCTTTAGACATTATGAGGTACAAGACGATTAAAAAACATAAAAATGCCCATTTTCACTGCAGGCCGCTGGGCCTGTTTGAGAATGTGCTGGAAACTCACTCCGGGAAAGCGAGAGAGCTCAGTTTGTTAGTGACAAGGACACAGAGCAAACTCCCAGAATGCCCTGCAGCACATCCCAGGTGCCAAGCAGAACACCGGTACAACAGAACCAAAGCTGTGAGTTAATCAACCCACATTTAACATTTTTTTTAACTTAATATTCAGCACAAAGTTTGATCTTTGCTAATTCTGAAGCAAACAGGAGGACAATGAGTCCTGCAGAGACAGTGAACTTAGGAACCCTTTAAATGAGCGTGTTTCCATTGGCAATTGGGCTGAATGTTGGATGGCATGGATGTAAGCATGACAGTGGAGGGAGGGCTCTGGGGGGACACTCCCAGCCACTAAAGCAGCACCAGCCACCAGAGACTAAGCTCCGCCTCGCTGGATTAGCTTTGATAGGTGGTCAAAAGAAGCTTCTATTGGTTGGGAGTTCATACACATTAGCCAATCAGAAGTAAAAGCCAAACATGTACCCAGAAATATCTGTAATGCTGTGGTATTAGGTTCCATAATCAGTACCTCCTGTTGTTATGTACCATGTAGGAAGATGCACTCAATCATGCTGAGACCACATGACTTTGGTGTATCTGGCTTACAGAGATAAGACCCCCAGAAGCGTGTAACCCATAAACCTGTCCTGTCTGGCTGGACGGCCCCATTTATTGTTTTGGTTTTCGTGACACCATTTGTCTGTTGAAAGTTCTAGAGTTCGACTGCAGCAGGAGAGGCAGAAGCAGAAGATGATCACTCTGAAGAACGTCCTTCAGAAAGGGGCCGTGCTCTGCTTATTAGCAGTTCTTTCCTGCACCAACGCAGTCCCCCCCCCCCATCTAAATCCTGACACACAAACCCCAGAGGCCTGGAGCTGGAGTGTTTGGCCATGGATGCCTTTTGCTGGAATTATGAGTCTGTCGTAGACCCCCTTGGACACGGCTCCTCCTCAACGCAAATGAATGTAAGAAATCCAGACACTCGAAGAGTCCCGTCAGAAAACAGCAAGCAGGCCGCATGCTGCCCTGTTGTTTGGCTGATAGTGTGCATAACCCCATCACAGTCTCAGATGTCTGAGAGTGGGCGGGGTCTTCGTTCAACCCACATACTGATACTAAATTCTTTAAAGACATAGTGATATTTTTTCTTGATTTCTTATCTGCTAACAGTAGGACCTAGTGTGCACTTGAGATTTCACTTCAGTTGCACTGAATTGTGCAGAACTTTGATGGCAACACATGCTGGCTTTCCTCATTCTCCCAACCAGCTCCCTTTTATTCAACCGACCACAACACAGCTGGGGGGAAAAAAATGCACGCTATAGCAAAATGTAAGCACTTATCCATGAAGCACGCGGAAAAAGGGGGGGGTGGAGAACAAACCTCTGGGCCGAGATGAATATTCAACAGCAGCAATGATTGGAGGGTTGATGACCATTAAAAACGGGAGGAACCACATTAAAAAGAAAGAGGGAATGCAGGGCAGGACCGGCTCTCGTGGCTAACGGTGGTCAGCTGCTGAGGTTCTGCCGGGAGGGAGTCCAGCTCCCTAACCCGCTACAGTTATTTCGGAGACTCTCTGAGCTCCGACCCAGGCCAGGCCTACAATTTGAGCCCTGGTGTGGACAGGAAGTGTCCTCCTTCTAATTATACCGCACCAAGCCAAGAGGGATAGAAAACAGACTCCATTCCATGACAAATCCTCCCCGTCTTCAAATGGACCGCACCGCTGCCAAGCTTTCGATGAAACCTTATCGTAGCATTTAAAGTCACACCTCCAACTGAAATCGATTATCTGGGAGACACCCCCCCCACAGCAAAGCTAAGCTGACTCTGCTCTGCAAAGCCTCTCTTTAACTCGGTGACTAAGGTCTCTGGAGAAGGGACTATAAATTTTACCCACTGCTTCACTCGAAGGGAATGATTTTACCCAAGACTTTTATAAGCAGGAAACTCTGATGCTCCTTCCAAGCTTTAGGAAAAACAGGAACCAGAAAATGACCACACCTTCTGTGTTTAAATATGGTGCTAAGGGGCGTGTCCAAAAATGACTACACCTTCTGTGTTTAAATATGGTGCTAAGGGGCGTGTCCAAAAATGACTACACCTTCTGTGTTTAAATATGGTGCTAAGGGGCGTGTCCAAAAATGACTACACCTTCTCAGTTTAAATATGGTGCTAAGGGGCGTGTCCAAAAATGACTACACCTTCTCAGTTTAAATATGGTGCTAAGGGGCATGTCCGAAAATGACTACACCTTCCTTATTTAAATATGGTGCTAAGGGGCGTGTCCAAAAATGACTACACCTTCTATGTTTAAATATGGTGCTAAGGGGCGTGGCCAAAAATAACTACACCTTCTGTGTTTAAATATGGTGCTAAGGGGCGTGTCCAAAAATAACTACACCTTCTGTGTTTAAATATGGTGCTAAGGGGCGTGTCCAAAAATGACCACACCTTCTCAGTTTAAATATGGTGCTAAGGGGCGTGTCCAAAAATGACCCTGCCAACCAAGGTGAGACATTTTATAAAAAATATGTAAACTTATAGAAGTTACCAATGGATAAGGCAGATATACATAGTATCACATTTCAAGATTCTTCCTGCCAGCTTCCCAGCCATTTGTGCTAGATCTTGATCTGGAGTAGATCTTCTTGTAACTCAGTGTTTTCTCACTTTGACGGAGGTGACGAGGAGGTGGAGGAGATGTCGTTACAGATACATAAAAATCTGGCTCTCTGGATCCTATGGTGGGTCTTCATGAAGTAGGAGAATCACGACTTGACAGTATGTGTAAGTGACAGCTAGTGTTAACCACTCCCCCGCAGACATGCTACAGATCTGCTGAATGTTAGACAAACACACTGAACGTCGATAACATTATAGTATAATATGACGCCCTTTCTAAAAATGCCAGACAGGCAAGGGGAAATCGTTCCCACGAGGAAAGTTAGTCAGTCAGGGCCTGACGTGTTGAAGTGAGATTGACGGAGAGTCCCCACGTTGACAGGTAGACCGGCATGTGCGCGTCTCACAGCGCGTCTCAGAAAGTTCCAGATGGTTCATAACCACTCTTCCTTGGGCGAGCCCTTCTTACCATATGATCACTGCAACCAAGACCGGTCTGACAGGCTGCTGTAGAGCCCTCAGGAGATAACTGACATTGCCCCCCCCCAACCCCTCCCCCGCTGTAAAAAAAAAAAGAAGAAAAAAAACTCCTTTTCTCCTCCAAAAACGCTACATAATAGCTACCCGCATGTAGAAAACTCCAGATCCCCGAAGAGACAGAACAGACTTTACCTGGACCTGACAATTACTTCTGTTGTCTAGGCGTTGTTATAGCAACAGCCACAATACACAACTGATTATGTAATCCCTGGGTGCCTGACTTTAAATAAAAAAAGAATGAAAAGGAATCACACACCTTTGCCAACAAGGACAGGTAGCAAAGAGTGAGATGAAGAGGAAAAACAAATGACAAAACAGCAGAATGAAAACCGGGTGTGTGTATGTGTTCACTGTGGGGGCTGGCTGTAGACGTGTCCGCAGTATAAATGATCTTATGCCACAGCTGAGAGACCTCAGTGAAAGTTCAGAGACATGCGTCCTTGCATTATTTAAATCTGCTTGCAATAAGCTCTTTGCAATATCAAGAACTGCGACTGACACCAGCCTGCATTGAGAAACATTAGTAACGCATTAGAGAAACTGCTGCTGACGGAGCCGCTGCTCATCTGTGTTGAGACCCTTCACGGGGCCCGCGATGGCGCAAAATCCACCCCCTGCCTGCCCGCCCACTCCACATTGAGGCTTCACTGTCAGTCAGTGCTGACCAGGAAGAAAAACACTTTCCCTGAGCTTTTGAGGGGCTTGGACCATATGCACATCAGTACAGACTCACAGAGGGGATGAAGATGGGGGGGGGGTGGGGGGACACTCGTCTCTGCATGTGAAGGCATGCATATTAACTAGGCTGCAGTGGGTGGTGCATTTCCCAAAAGGTGAGGTGCAAATGAGTGTGGTGCTGATGTGAGGGGTGGCACCATGGGGCTGAAGCAAGGCTACCGTCATCATCATCATCATCATCATCATCAAAGATGATGATGGCAGCAGCAGCAACTTAAACTTAAACCAGGATGGCGGCTTCAGAGGGATCACCACCCTGTGGCCCCGCTGACCTCAGAGGCCCAAAAGGTCACGCTGCCCGTTTGCACCACGCTGCCATTTTGACACCCGCTTGACGGGTCTCTTCGCACCTTCTCAAGAGCCCCCCGTCCACCCAGCTCTAACACCACCGGTACACAACTTTGGCGGTTGGACATGTGGGGGTAACGGGCCAGGCTGCACTGCAGAAGAGGGGGGACGGGGTGCCATTAGTGGTCCCACCTCCAATTTTAATAAACAAATAAATAAATAAGATCACGGTTCGCTGAGCCGTGAAACAACCCCCCCAAGGAACAAAAAAAGCCACGAGAAGAACAAGGCAACTGAAGGACCGTTTCATGCTCCCAGAAGTTAATCTATGACTGATGACTTCCTGCCCGGACACCTTCTCTAAGCGGCCCTCAATTTCATTAAGGCTGGCCCGCCACTCCGCAGGGTCCACAGCAGGGGGCACTGAAGTTCAGAGGTTAAGGACTGGCTTACAGAGACAGTAACCTGAGCCACTGAGGTCCTAAGCATGACGGCAGTGCCCCCTGCAAGGAACCGTCTGCTCCATGTGCTGTCGTCTCACAAGCGGGATTCAGGTCCATAATGTTTCTACACAGCTGCTGCCCCGATCAACTGTTTATGCAGATAAATATTTACATTGGAGTTTTGCGGGGATGTGAATCTCAACCTGAGAGGTCTAGGGCCTTAAGCTGACTATGAACCTGGAGACTCACTGCAACCCCGCACTGGAGAAGCGATTAAAGAAGATACACTACATGGCCAAAAGTATGCGGCCACCAGCTTGTGCTACATCTCATTCGGAGACCAAAGGGATTAATATGAAGCTGGTCAGCCCTTTGTTATTATAAATCGCCTCTGCTCTTCTGGGGGGGCTTTCCATTAGATGCTGGAACATTGCTGGGGGAATCTGTAGCCCTTTGTGTTGTATGTATTGATGTTGGGTGATCAGGTCCCTTCCTGTGACCTGGTAGCCGACCAGTTCACACCTGAACTTGCTCCCAGATGATTTGATCTTCACAGCCATTTCACTTGAGGAAATGTGACTGACTCGTTGGAAAGATGGCGTCCTATGCTGGTGCCGAGTGGAAAGTCACTAACCTCTTCTGTACAACCACCCATTCTGCTGATAGTTTGTTACAGGAGATCGTGAGACTGAGTGCTTAATCATACACCTGTGTCAGGGGTGGGTGTGGCTTAACTGGAAAATTCCTCTAATTAATAAGGGTGTCTTCATACTTTTGGCCATACAGCGTAGACGAAAGAGCCTTCGCACACCTCCAACCGATGACCTCACTTCTGGTTCCTAGGGACACATTTTTCTGCTGGACCATCTGGGCCAAGGAAGGAACGGAAAGCCTATCCTGTTTGGTCGGTGTCCCCTCATCTTCCAGGCCTTAAGGTGCCATAAAGCGCAGATTCATTCTGTACTGAGAGGTAGGTGCTGTTGCTCCGTCACTCTGTCCTGGCACCTCTCATGGTGCATGAGTGTTCTCAACAGTGATGGCCCGTTTCCTCTGTGATGTCACTTCCTGTGCCACCCTCTCCCCCCAATCCCTCCAATCGAGTAGTAGTTGATTCGACACTCTGCTTTTCAATATCTGACTCCATTGAAATATAAACACGGTTATTACAAAACACAGGAGAGAATCCCCCAGCAGAACCGCAACACGGCTAGTCATGGCCTCACTCTCTCCTCTCTGAGCTCTGGGCTTCCTGCAGACCCGCACGTCGACTGGGGTTCGACCGTCCACAGCTCTCTGACCTTCCCACCCACCCTTCTGCAGTGGTCTGGCGGGGGGCTCCTTCCGTACAGCTCACACGCACGGCGGACTGGGACACAGATGTAAACTCCAAAGCCCACTCATCAGCAAGAGGAAGGCACTCAGTTTGACCTCCTCATCCTTGGGGACCCACAACAAAACAGACAGAGGTATATACATGTATGGACACCTTCACCTTAAAGGCTTTTATTTTTGATGGGAAGCTACAACCGTCTGGGTGAGCAGTGGAGCTGATAGCAAAGCACACAAATGGCCCTGAAAACTGGGGTGATAATCCCCGCAGTGATGTTTTATGGGTTCAGTGGATAAGATGGCACAAGACCAAACAAGACAGGATAAAATAAAATATGTATAGTATATGCACAATGACATTTTACACCAAACTACTTCTTTCTCCCAAACCTCTCCACCTGTTACTTGTCCCCTACCAACTCAATACGAGACCTTAAAAGTTTATTGTTAATGAACAAATTATTGACTCCATCATTTGGGAGTTGGAGTGTGGCAAAAGAATTCCACAAATTCCAGAAAATATTTTTTAAAAATGCACCTCAGACAATAAATAATAATAAATCAAGATTTAATAAACAATATATTGTATGTGGTTAGCACTGTTGCCTCACACCTCTGGGACTGGTTCGAGTCTCTGTCTGGGTTACATGTGTGTGGAGTTTGCATGTTCTCCCCATGTCGTCGTGGGGTTTCCTCCAGGTACTCCGGTTTACCCCCACAGTCCAAAGACATGCTGAGACTAATTGGAGTTACTAAATTGCCCATAGGTGTGCATGTGTGAGTGAATGGTGTGTGAGTGCACTCTGTTATGGGCTGGCCCCCCATCCTGGGTTGTGCCTATAGCTTCCAGGATAGGCTCCGGACGCCCCGTGACCCAGGAGGATAAATGGTTTGGAAAATGGATGGATGGATATATTGCATGGCTCGTTCTTAAAGAGACAAGGCTAATAAATATTCACACCCCTACAAATCAGCACTATGGTATCTTCCATGTTCCTCTCATTAAAACAGAGCATCTAAATAATCTGCACTCAGTCACCAACAAGAGGTATTTTCATTAGCTTGATCTTAGCTGGTTTTGTATTACACACTGTTAAACGTCAGAAAGCTTAAAACAATTCCTAGATTATTGAAACATTCCCTTTTCCATAGATAAAATGAGAGCCTTGACTTAATGCTCTGGATCATGGTTTGTGGATGGACAAAGGCCTTCCTTCCGAAGCACTAATTCTAGAACGTTCCCTGACATCACTCGTGCCACATGGGGAGAACTCAGCAGGCCGAAATGCCCGGTTCTGGCGACCTGCCACTCGGGCCCTGGTGTCTGGCAGCCCTGCTACATCTCTGATGCCATCTTGGCTTAAATGTTCCAGCTCATATAGGTATTTAAAGGTAGAAAGTATGTATGCGACTCGTTTGGGACATTCATACTGTGGGATACTCTGTGAGTGTGCGTCATACATATTATATTGGGGGGATCAAAAGCCTGTTATTTCCACCTTGTGGGGACATTTTTTTTGGTCCCCACAAGGGAAAATCAATTTTATAAAAATCGGCAACTGCAATAAAAAAAAAATAAAAATGGATACTTATGGTTAAAGTGGTATGGTATGGTACTTATGGTATGTGGCCATAGAAATTAATGGATGGTCCCCACAGAGATGGATACAAACATGTGTGAGAGAGATATGAGAAATCGCCACCTTAGAGAGGACAGCACCTTGCAGTGTTGAGCCAAAACATTGTAAAACATCTCAGTAGTGAAATGTTTCAAGGTTTTCGGAATCAACACTCTGCGTACGTCACGGGGCCGCCACGCCTCTCACCATTGTTTTATTCCTGCACCATGCCAGCACCTTTATGTGTACATAGCGCACAAGAAGACCTGTGAAACTGAGAACGAGGGATCTCCTGAGACTGGCTCAGCCTGGATCAAGGAAACAATAGAAAAAGTACAATCAGAGCCTGGAGCACAGAGCCAGAGGCCTGGGCGGCACCCAGAGGCCACTGTGTCCATATTCCATATGACACCAGGGACTGGATGCCATGCGGCCTGACGCCATGCGGCCTGACGTCAAGCTCTGAGCTACGGATAAAGTCAGCTGCAAGCACCTCAGCGGCTAACAGACTCCGCAACTGGCAGCTTAAAAGTGGTTCCATAATTCAGATGAAAATCCACGTTGCATTAGCAATACGACGTATGAGCTGTGACTGCGAAGCTACGGTCATGTTTACATGCCAACGAAACACACGGAAAACGCTACACAGTTTGATATTGACAGAAATACACATATTAATTTACAATATTTAAAACAGTCATCTCCTTTATTAAAATGACTCATGCACTCACCACAATATGTTTAATTGTCCTCTGTATGTGTGTCGGCTGCATCGAAAACATTCTGTGCCCTCTAGGGTTGTGGCGTGACATTAATCAAACAAGGCGGAGACACTGTTATAAATAAGCAACAGATTGTTCTAGAGGCGAGTTCATTTTCAACATTTGAAGTATACGGCCACCTTAAGTCCTTCGACGGCTCCTTCTGCTTCGGACTTTGCTGAAGTACCTACCTAGAACCGTACAAAGGATAAAAAAGATCAAAATATCCAAAAAAAGGAGCTAAATAATAACCTTTGGCAAGCAGCCAAGCGTCACAGCATAAACAAACATCTAAATACAAGGTGTGGAACAGCCGCCCCACTCGTGGGGATGTGGCCTTCTGGGCGGGCATTCAGCTAGTGCCGTATTTACAGCTGGCAGATGTGCTGCGGTGACGTTCCCAGCAACGTCTCCAATATGGCGTCACAGACAATCGTGAGCGGCACACCCTGGGGGCCGCAGGACTGCAGCAGCCCACACCACAGGCAATGGCCTTGTTTTCCCAGGTCCTACTCACCTGTCGGCAACAAAATTCCTGAATCGGGAGCCATCAGTATCGAAACAAATGAGCGTTTAGGAAGAGGGCCGCCCCCCCAGAGTGAAGAAGTTACCAGAACGGGGGGGATTTCACTTCAATTCATTGTTCCTGGGGAAACATCCCCAATTGACAGAAACCATCACAGAACCAATTGTGTTTTCTTCACATTGGATTACCAGCACCAGTTTACCACAAATGGTTTAACTACCATCCCGTAACCTTCACCTAGCCAGCTCTAACCCGTTCTCTGTGCAACCCCTGCATCAGCGCAGAGGGGAAATTATTTCGCCCCGTGGATGAAATGAGGCATCTGTGGGAAGCAGGACGTTTTCGTGGCGATGGAGACGTTTCCAACCGCGGGTGAACCTCCCTCAGATTCACAGAACCCTCTACCAGAACAGTGACAAGAAACGGTCATGAGGAAGGTTCCCGGGCCAGCAGATACCAAAACACCACCACACCTCCGAATTACCCACAATCCCCTCTGACAGCTGTGACTTCCTCCTGTCACTATCTAGCATTAATTCTGTTAGCAGAGGCGACAGCTTTTGGACTTGAAAGAAAAGGCCTTTTTTTCCTGAAAGAAATGAAAAACAGTAGGCTTCCTGTAAAATTGTCCGTAAGTAAAAATGTCATTTTTTTCCATTTGAGTATTGTAAAAGGCACTCAACCTTTCTTTGACTGCATAGCCACCAAGTCTCTCGTGCTGGAGGGGCGGTAAAATGGCAGGAATAAAGTCTAAATATGCTGCTGGCTGGGCTCTAAATGGTGTGTAAACATTAAACCAGCAGGAGGGCAGGCAGCCCGCTTTTAGGCCGCGACGGCTTCCTCCTTCTGTGCTGAACCCCCTCCTTCTGTGGTCTCGTTAAGGACTGTGTCAACATGCCCATATCCTATAAGTGATTCACAGAGGTGAGGCCAGGACTCTCACAGCAGACAACACCAGTAAATAAATACGACGACCACACTAGTCTGCCCTCTGCAGTTTTCTGTACCTGCAGGACGGGAGCGGCGAAGAGGAGAGGTACAGCGCCCCGCAGAAGTCACGGGACCTCACTGCTGTCCGTGGCTGCTGATGGCCATGTGTCCTCAAGGTGCATAAAGGAGTCATTTACGAGAGAACCAATAACCCTCTGCTACGAGAGAACCAATAACCCAAGGGTGAGGAGCTGGACCCAGTGTTAGGACAGTACAGCCCAAAGTCTGTTTATTTTAGAAATATGCATATTGTATCTAAAACACATTAAATATATTATATGTGCTTCGACATTAAGCAACAGATGAAAGGCATCAAAAAATTCACCAGATGGACCTAAGCCAGATAATTTTGAACAGACGGTTACAAGAAAAAAAGAAAGAAATGGATTGCTTAATTGGACACGCCTGAGGGGCCTGTGGATCGGTGGCCCGACAGGGCCGGCTCCGTCAGGAAGCAGAGACGCCATGCTAACAGCGGCTCTTTATTAGTCAGAATCAATCCATCCGGAGAAGTTCAGGCACTGCGACAAGCTCTGTGACCACACAGAGAACAGCGCCTGTCTTCACTAACCCCCCCCCCCTTAAGGACACAATAGGCCCAAAGCCATCCTGAAGGCGTTAAAGAGACCATGTTGACTCGGGACACGCACATAACTTACAGTACCAGTCAAAAGTTTGGACACGCCCACCCATAGAGAGGTTGTACTATTCTTTACATTTTAGAATAATTAATAAGCCATCAAAATTGTAAAATACAGCAGTATTAAACAAAAAAAATAATTTGTTGGGGGGGCAGGGCAGCTCTGTGGGTTGGGATTCAGAAGGTTGCCAGTTCAAAGCCCTGGATCGGCAGTGATCCCACCATTGGGCCCTTGAGCAAGGCCCTTAACCCCGCTGTCTCCTCTACGGCAGTTTCATAAAGTGGTTTCCGGAGATGCTTTTCCAGCTGTCCTGAAGGAGTTCTGACATATGCTGAGCACTGATTGGCCGCTTTTCCAGCTGTCCTGAAGGAGATCTGACATATGCTGAGCACTGATTGGCCGCTTTTCCAGCTGTCCTGAAGGAGTTCTGACATATGCTGAGCTCTCACTGGCCGCTTTTCCTTCACTCTCTGGACAAACTCCTCCAAAACCATTTGTACTGGGTTTAGGTCAGGTGACCAGGTCATGTGGTAATATCACTCTCCTTTGTAGTTGGTGTGTGCAAACTTTTGCCTGGTTCTGTATGTCACTAGCACATGCACTAGTGGGCTCTGGTATCCAAGTAACACTTGTTAACCCAACTAATGATCCCAGTGTCTGTTGCAGGAGGCAGATTTCCTTGATTTTATGGGCTTTTCCCTGCAGGCAAAGCTCTCAGACAGTGAGAAGCCCCCCCCCCCAACCCCTCACCTGAGCTGTGACTTAATTACGGGCCAGCCGGCGTTCCCTCATCCACACTTTCCGTCGTGCGGTGCATGCCCCGCATTGCAATTCGCCACCTCCTGTGCATGTCAGCGGCACAAACAGCATGGCTCTCAATCAACTAACAGACCGCTAATCAAGAAGTGAAACGAGTTTTTCAAAGTTGGCATGGTTTCCTGCGTTTGCTGGGGTCTTGCATCCACTCCCTGTCTGCCCTGTGGTTCCACCAGAACCTGTACTACTGTTATCACAATACCAAAATTTCAAATTTCGACACACTACCAGGAAAAATATTGAAATTCAGTGCCATTTTCGATACTCAACATAATTTAAATTAAAATTTCAAATGCAATTTTGCTTGCAGTAACAGCTTTACATCCGTGTAAACTGATGTCACTATATTTATAAAAGCCTTGCGAAATGTCCTCTGGTTTACGGTCTTCATTAAGCACAATGCCAAAGTATCTCTAGACGGCACTCCAGCTAAACTCTTTGTTGATTAAGCACAATGGAGAAAGTTCTAACACTTCAGAGCAAGTCATCTCAGTAACACCCCATGTGTGAGACTGTAGGTCTAGGCGTGCGCATCGGGGGCCTGAGAGCCTCAGTTATCAGAGCAAACAGGTGGTGTGGGCTGTACAGTCAACACCATGAAAGTATCGAAACAGTTTTATACAACAGAATCAATTCTATCGACACTTTTGACAGCGCTAACCCGGACCCAGTCGATCTGACCCTGCCCCGCGTGATCCGATACCACCAGAGCCAGACAGTGGTGCGGCACCGAAACTTATTTATCTCTAGATGGACACCGCCGCTGCAGACTCGGAACACATTACAGAATTAGGACTAAACTAGTTTCTTCAGAAAAACATGAGAGCAGTAGCTGACCAGTAATACCGACCAATCCAGTTTTGATTGGATATGAATAATAAACCAAATCTAACCAAGGCAACGTCCATACACCCCCATCCAACAGAAGGTGCGGTGAATATTTTATATGCAATAAGCCCCAATGGAGGCACACGGCCTCATATTTTGTGAGTGAACACAATCTGATTAACTCAGCTTTCCCTGGGGTGGGGTGGGGCGGGGGGGCCGTGTCACTAACCTCGTTTGCGGTGCAGGCCACAGACGAACACACCTCTGTCCAGCCACAGTTGCTGCACCCCAGGGGTGAGAGACCCTGCTGAGTGTAGCAGTCCCCCGGACTCGGCACAGAGGTGACCGGAAGCTGGAGCCGACGTGCTCAGGAAAGCATGCGGCATTCCGGGAATGCCGAGTGCGTCTCACGAGTCGAGGCACTCGTCAGACTTGCTCGGAGAAACGCCTGACACATTTCCTTATAATTGTGCAGACTGAGAACAAGGAACGCGAACCTTTTATAAACGAGGCTAATTAAGTTTCTCCCATGTTTCCAGGCTTGAAAAGGATGAAATTAAAATTTCTATATGCCGAACCAAAATCATAGGGCTCAGCCTGCACTTTAGAAACGTCATCTGCTATAACATTAAGATGAACACGGTCATCAGCAAAAGAGGACCAATGCAGCATTCATCGTGCAAGCTGCGATTTCTGCATTTAAGTTGCATTCTGCGACTATCCTTGTGCCTCACTCTTCATTTTTGGGAATCAGCATGACCCCCATCGACATAATTCAACTGGGAAATGAAAGGGAAATTATTTGCTTGCTGATCTAACTGTTAGCCAATGATGGCTTGTATCCGACAACGATGGGAAACCATGTGATCACCAAGTCTACCAGACAGCTCATCTGTGTCACGACGTTTGCAGCCAGTGAGCAGCTGGGAGGCGGGGCTTCGTGTCGTTCTCACGGTTATCATGAGGAAAGGGTGTGACACAGTCAGTGGCGGGCAAGTCCTTACTGGTTAAGGAAACGGCAATCCACCAATGATTCTGGCTTAGCAGGACTCCTGTGCTGGGGCTTATTTACAGAGGGGTTGTGGGGAGTTGAAGTCAGATAAGTTTTAATTGCACCTTTCCCCACCCAGACATCTACAAAAAAAATATTTCAATACAATATCCTTATGAAATGACTTTTTCCACAACACATTTGTGCTTATGGGAAATTACACCATGGCACAGCTGAATTCTCGAATCTGATTGGTCAGAAGGGTGTTAATTCGTTTTCTATTACCGGAAACGTACTGCCAGGCAGGCGAATCACAGTGATAAATCAATGCACTATTATAATCTTTAATTCTAACTAACAATACTTAAAATTCAAGACCTAGAACACAAATTTAAAACCTAGCAAAGGGCAATTCTGGTTTTAACAGTGGACAGTTTAGCGACGGTGGCTAGGGCCATATCTAAGCGCAATGTTTCATCGTTGGCTCCACTTTGCGTTGGGCGATTCATCGCCTCCGCGAAAAGACATATAAACGCACAGCTTGTCATGCATTAACCTTTATGTGATGATTCTGTTAAAGTTATTAAGTGGATAAAGATTGGGACTTGACTTAAATAGCCACTTTACCCAATATGAAGATCATAGTGCAGGAAAAGCTAATTGTTTAACTAGTGGATGGGAGAGGGTCCTCTCACTTTGTTCAGTCACGAAACCGGTCGTCCAATAGACAGCAGCGCACACTGACAGCCTGGCTGCTTATTGGTTAGCGAAACAGAGGCTGACAGCAAGAACAAGTCCCAACCAAACCGGTGCTGGATGTCAGCAGAACGAGTAGGAGCGACAAGACTGTCAAACTTCCCCGCTGAAGGCGTGCCAGTCAGGCCCCCCCTCGACCTCACCGCACCGCTGAAGTGGTTTCTCACGGGTGTGCAGTTACGTGTCGGCGAGCGATTTACGACTGACGGCGGCATGCTGGAATGCGGCGAGCCCATGACAAAATGGAAAACATGGAAGGAGTCCCGTGCCGTCCTGGGGGGGGGGGGGGGGGGGGGGGGGCGGGGGGG
>JAODLD010000040.1:21304258-21329367 GCA_026781065.1 Mormyrops boulengeri | reverse complement strand
CCCCCACGCCCGTCCCCCGGGCCGGGGGGGGGGGGGGGGGGGGGGGGCCCCGTCGCCACCCCCTGGGCCCCCCTGGCCCTGCCCCCGGGGCGCCCCCCCCCCGGCCGCCCCCCTCCCCCCCCCCCCCCCCCTCGCTGGGTGACGTGGAGAATCAGGCTCTCTAAAGAAAGTTACACAGAGCCCACATCAGAGGAAGGCAAAAAGGGACAGCTGGCTGTTCAGCTCCCTTTCACCTTCCAGGGAGGGGCTTCTGCGTGTAAGCAAAGATCAAGCGATGCAGGTGGCAGCAAAGCGGCTTTGTGATGTCTTTCTGTGCTTAAGCATCATGACCAGAGAGCGTTAGATGGAAGAAGACATAACAGCCTCTCCAAGGGGCCCTCGGGTCCCGGCCAGAGTGAAGCCATCATGGTTTATCACAGGGCACCTTCATGGAACCTGACACCAAGAACGCAAACAATGATGCATCTTGCCCTTTGCCTACTTTCTCTAATTTCCCACCGTTCCCTTCAGGATCTATACTTGTCATCATCACCCAGATCCTGAATCCTGTCACACGGGGGAGCAGAACAAGAACGGCACAGGATGATGACAATGCGATTAATCCCCAACGTGATTACGCGACAGCCAGTGTACATGAGCGCGCTTTTTTCAAAGAAACAATTGATAGGGCCCCAAGAGGATGCTGGGACTTTGTACACCATATGGCCAAAGTGTATGTGGCCACCCCTATTAATTACACAAATTGCCTAATTAAGTGACACCCATTGCTGACACAGCTATATAATTAAACACATAGTTCCGCAACCTCCTGGAACCATTATCAGCAGCATAATAGATGGTCATACAGAAGAGGTTAGAGACTTTCCACTTGGCAACATCATAAGACACCATCTTTCCAACATCGCAAGTGATTGTGAAGATCAAAACGTCTGGGAGCCAGCCACACAATCTCACAGATAGGGAACTAATCGCCCAACATCAGAACCCAACCTGATTCCCCCCAGCCATGTTTCAACATCTAATGGAAAGCTTTCCCTATAAAGAGCAGTGGCTACTACAGCAAAAGACAGACTAACTTCATATTAATTGCCCTGATTTTGGAATGAGATGCTAGACAAGCTGGTGTCCACATACTTCAGAGCAAACAGGAGCAAAGTCTCCCCCCCATACTAAATGGTATGGTGAGAGTGATCAAATGTAATCTCTCCGTATCGCGAGATGTGCCACATGGCACGCTCACAGAATTATGGAATCATTTTAATTATGCTCACGCAGCTTTCGGTCCTTTGAGGGTTGTTCTGAAATTGCCATTTCTTTCGGAGCCGAGAGGCTGCGTGAGGGTTTTAATGAGGTCCAGACCTGACACACAACAGCTCCAGTGTCGTCAGAAGGCCTTTGGAAACGTGACCTCAGAGAGAGCTAATTAAAGCATTGTGTGGTTTCATGAAAGAACGAAAACTGACCTCAAAATAACGAGAAGCCTGAATCTGGCAATCGGCCTCCTGGAAAGCAACTCTTCTGGAGAACGTTGTGATGTGGATAGGTTACTCCTCTTGGGAGTTGGACCCAGCAACCTTCTGGGATAGCAGGGACCTTCACCCGCCGTGCTACATAAACAGCTCCAGATTGCCAATCTCCGTCTCTTCTTCGAGCTTCTGTGCAGATGCCCCACCCCTTGAGAGCTTCTCCAACAGTCCGCCAGGGTGACTGCGACCGTTCTGACAGACCTTGTGCTGGATTACTGGCAGGACCTCCAAACCGTGGCTTATTTTGAGGCAGTGAGAGGCAGGCCACTTTCTCTCTGCAATTCCCATCAGTGGGGCTTCTGTCCCAGAATAGAAAGTGATATGGGTCACAGCCACTGGCAGGGGAGGGGGGGTTTATAGTAACTACTACAGTCTCAGTTATGAAAACAACGAAAGCCACAGGCACAGTTACAGTAACAAGTATAAGCACAGTCACGGTCACAGTCACAGTCTGCAGCAGGACCCTGATGTGACTGAAACCAGGGCCACAGGACATGAAGATTGTTTTCAATTTTACAGCCCAATCAATCAATCCGAGATGCAAAAACAGGCAGCAATTAGTTGTTAAAGTTAAGTAAAAGCACAAATCAGTGCCAAAGTGGGCTCGGCGACACAGCCCCCACCCAGCACAAACGGCGTCCAGACTCCCAGGCCATACTGCAGTTTCCCTCCTAAACCCAGAAAAGCCAAGAATTTAGCAATGCTATTTTTCACCTCAAGCTGTATTTCCGAGACTATGAAGCAGGCAAACGCCTGCTCTGCCATTTTAAAAGCAAGTCGAAGAACAATCCAAGGGCGGCTTTGGGTACCACTGGACAGAATCTTTGCAGACTGAGCCTGTCTGAACTGGAAATCAGCACAGAGTCCTGCTGTGCCATTAAGACCAGTGTAATTTGCTTCAGCAAAAACATCCACCAGTATAAAACAGCCAAGTCAGCAATGTGGGGACTAGCAAATATGGGCCAAAATTCACTGCTAGGTAACTGGAATAATAAGGAAAAATAAAATGAGAAAGATGAAGCCGAGGGAAAGGATGAATCACTGCTGGCCTCTAGGTCACACCCCCGACCCTGCAGGACCTTGACATCCGGCAATGGGGTGAGACCCACCAGAGAAAAACACAAGATACAGTTTCACACAAGTAATATAAATATTATAGGTTGCACTTGACAATCCTGAAACCAAAGGTTCCACATGAGGACTGTTCAAAGTAAGGACTCATCTCAGCATCACGGGCTGGAGGAAACCTCCTCACCATGACGACCCCCTCCGCCTGCAGGTCCCCCGTTACCATGGCCACGCACCCGCCACAGGCGATACCCTCTCCCTCGCTTGTAGGCGGCGAGACACATGCAACACATCTGACCACCCGCTGATAGTAATTACTGATGTCTTTACGAGAGGAATGAACAATGCGAAGAGTGGAAAGTTTCAACGAGCAATTGCAGGAGAGTGTGGTACAGGACAGTAAGGCTGGAATCTGTGGCCCAGAACAGCCGCCGCTGTTCTTTGGACACTGACGGCCTTCCAGTATCTTAAATCACCCATTCATGGGCAAATCTCATAGGCCCAAACCAACATGGATGCTCCGCAAGATGGAAAGACTGGAAACAGGACTGCGACCAACACTCAGACACATAGCAACAGCGGCCTACAGACAGACGGGCATCCCTGCCTGTCATTACAGAGGTAATGAGATGACGACGTTGCCAGTTCCGGACAAGGGCCCCATTCTCCTCGCCTAGCTGCTCTTATCGAATATTCTCTCATCACATGTTGCGCTCCGCATTCCTCAGGACCGCCTGTGACTGAGCAGCGAAATGAGGCCCCTTAAAAATAACGTAGCTATTTCTGGATAAGAACAGGACCTTGTTGGATAAGAATAGGTCTGAATAAGACCTCGTTGGGAGATGCCAGCCAACTCTAGAGTTGGCGGCCCATCTGACCAGCCGCCGTTAGCTGGGGCAAAGGCACCGATGACCAGATGCAGGCAATGTGGATCCCATTACAACCCGACTGTGAGACTCGTCCGCACTGTGCGAGATGGCAAATGGGACCCCGTGATGAGAGGATGGGGGGAAGGAGGAGGGACGTTATTTGGATAGAGGTGGGTTTCACTGAGTGATGGACAGCTGATTCAGGCTCAGAAGGGGGGAAACCAGCACAAAAACAATGCAGGCATTGGGTCGTGGGATGGGGTCCAGGATCAGGCATGGGGGCCTGAGTGTGTTGTCTGGGGGGGGAATAAGGAAATAAACAGAACCCACTCATATATGATCTATACTTGCAAGTAAAAACCAGGTTCCCAACACTGATATTCCTAATATAATCTGTAGACCGATATTTCTTGCACAGCTACAATTTGACTGTAAGCAACATTGGTTCATTTCAGAAAACACAGCACACATCCATGGGGCGGGGGGAGGCGCTGAAAGGCAGCCCATTGTCAAAGGGGTGACGATCACCCCATCCTCACGTCTCCTCGCCTCTCGCAAGGACAAGCATCTTTCACATTACTACTCTTGTCACCTGCAGTTAGTAACAAGAGACATATCCCAGAATCCTCTGCTGCTTTCACTCTGCCTGGTGGCGTCTGATATAATTCAGCCTTTTATAAGCACACCAAAGTTATGCAGCGCTCACATTAGCAGGATAACGCCACTCCACATCTCCTGTTTTACCGTATCAACACCAGAGATCGTGCTGGTTGGGAAAAACTGTTGTAGATAATTTCCCATTAAACCAAAGAAGCTGGAGAAACGAGTATTACGAGATGTGATCCCTGCCATCACAGCATTCCTGCTACTTTCAAACACGAAACAGGAAGATTTATGATCCAGTTTTCTCTTCTTCCTGGAGACAAAAAGACAGATGTGATCAGAAGGCCCACATCCCCAAGGTCTTCCGTCATGCCGGGCTCCAGCTTGAACCAGCTCTCCTCTCTGGAGCCCAGCGCTGGCAAAAACGTACTAACAGTTAGTGCGATCAGCCTGGGAAGAAGGGGATCCGTCTGCCATCAGTGAACCCTGGCACAACGAGGACAAGGCGGTCGTTAATGCTCATAAGATTTACGTTCACAGCCGGGCGGCGCGGAAAGCAAGCCGGCTCCTTTTGGCGGGAATCGGCCTCTCTTTGAGAGAATGTGGGGTGCGGCTGCTTGCGACCGACCTCGCTGGTGGTGATGCCCGCCCGCCCCCATGCTCTACTTGTACACTTACTCTGGCTCAGAATAGACTCGCCTCGTCCTGACTCTATTCTGGAACAGCAGCTTGGTGCCTGGAGGGCTGTGGCCCTCAAGAACACGAGCGTCCTACATACGTCAAGTCCGGGTATCTAGAACAAGCAGGGACGCCATCAAAAATGCATGAAAGTTTTCATCGTCTCACTGCGAATGAGACCAGCAGATCACCTGGCACGTCTGGCTGACCCCACCCTCCTCAGCACTTCAGGTAACCACTTTATAATGTCTCTTTATGCGCCGCCTTTACACAGAGTCACATGACCAAACAACTTCAACCAACCAATGACAATGTCGAGGACCTCAGAGATGGCACGGACTGTCCTCATGAATGCCTGATTCTCCGCCATGCCCGGCTCACTCCACGGCTTCCTCAGCAACTACAGCTCACGTTTAGGCAGGAGCGGCGACCTTCATCCAGCGCTAACGAAGTGACCCACGGGGCCAGACCGTCAGGATCCAGGTGCGTCCGCTTGGCAGGGGTGCCCTGGGGCTTCCTGCAGTGTGTTCACAGTTAAACATTAACCACCAAAGCTGAGTCCACACAGGCTTTCACTGGCAGGCTGTGCTAAAGGCTCCCTGCAGACTTAAACAGAGCCACTAGTCTGTCCTCCAGTGGCTGAGAAGCACACCTGACGGGCAAAAAAACAGCAGATAGTATTACTGTACCACTAATATTTTTCAGCAGACATGCTTGAGGATGAAGACTTGAAAATTAAATCAGAATGACAGTTCTAGTTTGCGAACCAGTGGAGTCCATTTAAATTTAACATTAAATCACATCTTTCAAATTTCAGACCAAGTTTAGACCAACTGAAACAATTTCTGCCACCGTGTCTCTGTTCGGAAATTACCCATTTTGTTCAAGCTACACACTTGACAGGAGTTAACCTTAAAAACCAGCTGTTTTCAAGCTGGTCCGCAGCCTAATCCAGTCCACGTTTTTTCCAGTCCCACCATCTACACATCTGTCTTTACCTGTCAGCCAATTATGAAGGCCTTGAAATACCTGGTTCAGTGGAGTATAACAAAAAATGTGGACCGGCTTGAGGACGCAGAGGACTGGGTTGAGAATCGCTGCCTTGAACCCTGGAGATCTCAGAAAGTCAGTCAGCGCACGGCGTGTTGGACACCAACGTGGGGGCAAGTCGCCACCACGAGCGGCTGCGGCAGGAGCCAGCGGCTTTCTGGGAAACGGCGGCCTTGGGGAGGGGCCAGCTGAGTTATGTTTCCAAGGCAGACCAGCAGGGAGTAAAGTGAAAACCAACAAGGTCAAACCAGGTACTTCCAGCTGAAACCAGTACTACCCAGTGAAGTCAGCTACCAGCTCAAACCAGTACTACTCAGTGGAGTTTCTCAAACTGGTCCTTGGGGACCCCCAGACAGCCCACCTTTTTGCTCCCCCCAGTCCCAGCTGGCTGCCATCCAGTACAGAGCAACACACAAAACACGGCAAACAAACCAGAAAATTAAACATTTACAATATGGAGGAAGTTATACAAAAAAAAAATAAAAATGGGTAAGTAGTACACATCTCACAGAGCTGGATACGGTTAAATAAATAAAAATATACTAGATTATATGAAATATGGACCAGTCTATGCATTAAATAAGAGAGCAGGGAATCCACAAGTGATATCCCATACTGAGAACTCAAACCTGGCACGAAACACTACTCAGAAGCTCTTGGGGGGTTCTTCAGCAAGACGAACGCTGCAATAAACAGCATGACATCATCACACCTCTGACCAAACAAAATATCAGGTTGCCTAAGATATCCTGAAGCGGCATTGTCTGAGGAAGTCGAGCTCGCTAGTACAAGGGCCGGGCAGAGGAGCACGGCGAGTGATCTCCAGTTCTCCAGCTGTCCGGCCAGTCCTGCTCACACACCCGCAGCGCCTCCCAGCCGTCCTGCGTGTCAGTGAGCAGGCTCGCTCTCCAGGAAAGTTAGAGAGATCAAATTAAAATGACCCTGACCAGAATAAGCGGTTAGAAGAAGGATGGATAAAATTAAACGGGGGTGGGGGGTTCCAGTTCTTTGGTGGCCTATATACTAAGCATGCGCTCCTCAATAATTTCTTAAATTATACAGCAGGCCTGCGTAAGCTGTGTTACCGCGACACGGCGGCCAGGATGCCGCAAACGCCGTCCGCGGTTAGGAAAGTCGCTTCATTCCCCATCTCAGATATGCCTCAGTAGCCCGGGATGATGCGAGAGAAGCAGATCGGGGGGTGGCATGGCTTACCGAGCTCACTGAGCCTTGGCGAGGGGCTCGGCGAACTCCCCTTCTGCACGGAGCATTTTAGCGGACATCCCGCTTTCTGCCGCTGGGACCGAAGGGAGTGAGACGGAACACAGCGCCAGTAGCGTACAGCCCAGCCCTCCTGACCCCAGAGGGACCATCACGGCCGCGTTGGCCGACTGTCAGAGCAGCCTGAAGTCGCCCGTTTTGCGCCCCGTGATCAGCCAGGCGCTACGGATTACGCCGGCTTTCCAGCACCGTATCTCCATAAACAAACAACGGGGTTTTGTTGCGGAACCATGCGGCCCACCATCTGCGCGAGAAAAAACCAGGGCTGAGCAGTGAGGGGAGCCCAAACCTGGGTTTGGACCGTGCCCTAGGCCACACCATCAATTTTCGGTCTAATCTGTAGCACAGGCTACCGCATAATGAAGATACTGTTTGGCCAGGACTCGAAGCGTTCGGGGGTCAGGGAGGCTTCGGTGTCCCCGGTACCAGCACCTGTTCACGTTGCCAACTGGTCAGATACCATGGACACCACCCAGCCCCTCCAAAGAAGAATGAAAATCCACAGATCTTTTAGATCCGAAAACCCAAAGGCCCTTTCCATGTGATCAGAGATGGCGATGAAAACGTTTTTTTTTTTTTTTTTTACATATTTACTGTACGGGGGAGGAAGGGGGTGCCATCACTGAGATTAGTCACACAGCCAAGCCAGACGTGAAGCACAACACAAGCGTTCATGAGTCAGTGAAGCAGACACGATGGCGATTTTAAGGCCATTTAATTATGCAAAACGCAAAATAAACACCCACGCTTCCAGTTTGCGTTTCTCAGTTTATCCATGCTCATAAAAATGATTGCGGCAGGGAGATCGAAACCCAAGCGGGAGTTTAAGAAAGCGTCTTTATAATAAAATCCGGAATTTTAATGAGAGCCTCCTGTCCATTTACTAAACACGTACTGTCGTTTAGAAAGTGATTTGTATTTCAAACTTTCCCGTTCACATCGTTAGGTACCTGGGCTGCTATAGATTATAATTTACAACACTGTCGAATATCCTCCCTCAGTATGGACTGTTAAGGGGGGCGGGGGTGTAATAAACTTCAAATGACAATTTCCACAGTGCATCCAGAGTAGGGGATGACAGGGGGTGATTTCCAGGTTTCAGGGCTTCTGGATGCACTTTTGATTGGTATGCATTCAACACCTGCATGGGAAAAGATCGGTAAACCGGAGTTACAACCGCACGGAGGGCGGTCATGCAGACAGCGCATAAAAACGAGGCGTCTCGCAAGTCGGCGTGTCCCCTTCATCACTATTTGCGAAACATGTTTATTGATACTATAGAAAGCTTATGCACTTCAAAATAAACCTGACAAAAACTCATCAAAAAGAGAGGCCACCTTGCAGGTTTACGGCATTCACATAAAGTGTAGGCGCTATGATTTGCACTGGCTTCAGGAGATCAATAAATAATGTCTACGGCACTTAACAGGCTGTCGACGGCTGTCATCCACACGTTACTGACATTAATTATTCAGCGCTGAAATAAAGATACATGCTTTATACCTCGGTCATGGCAAACGGTGTCAAAATCAGACAAGCCATTTGTTTAGAAGAGATATAGAGGCGATCGAACCATTACAACCTGTAATCTTATTCAGAGGACCAAACGCGCACTAGCACAGGTAAGAACATTAACAAAAACACAGGCAAAACTTCGTCATTATGCCGCTATATTCCACAAACTACAGTATTAATGTAATCTATATGATTTGCAATTTAATACCAATACTTTATCGACTCGATCAGGAGATTAACAATTTTGTAAACATTCAACGGTTTAACGTTACCCAGAGGCATGCCTTGACATATTTCACTACCACCTTTGATCTAACTCGCACTACATCCTTCCCAAGACACAAACGGGGCTGATCATGCATTTACAGAAAAAAATTAAAAATACGCACGTTTCTGACCGTATGAAACTTCAGCAAAGGTGGAGAAATACTTGGTTATAAGTCACGAATCGTCCGTCCAGGGAAATAAAAAAACTTTTCTTAGTCTTTTATTTCCAGAACAGTTCCATAATAAAGCTTGAGAGCTAAACTCCTCCCTGGTACAAACTAGCTTCATGAGAGCCGAAAGCGAGCGCGTCTCGGCGCGGTACATTACCTGCGGGTCCCGGACCGACGGCCGGCCACTCTGCTTGTTCCGCAGGCCAGCAGACAGACTGCGAAAACCCAAATGTGGGACCCCGACGAAGAGAAACGCGCAACGTGGAAAACTTTTGCGCAAACTTTTCTGGGTTAACTGGGAGCTGGGATAGCGCCCCTAGCGGCCATTGGGTGTAAGCTCACCGTGCTCTATACCTGATCGAGAACGAGCGGCTGCGCGCTTAAGGTGATGAATCTCACCACACTTAATAGTCCTCTTTTATTCTATTGCTATCGGTCCTTATAACAGATTTTAACATTGAACTAATTTTACGACGAAATAATTAACTCATAAGCTATGTGTTATTTATGGAAATAATTCGAGACGTATTACATAAATGGGTCATGACAGCCAGATTTAGGTCATAACTCTTCGTTTGTGTCTGTTTTGTTCCTGAAAGCCGAAAAGAAACTTTAATCAATTTCATAACACGTATGTAACGACGCTGCTTGTATGTACTGGTGAACAAATGCCGCATATTCCGGCTTCCCTGAAACAGTGTAATTCCAGTTAAACACTTATAGGGCAAGTTTAGGAAAATCACAAGGAAATGAAACGGTTTAACGATTGGCAGAGTTAATGGCGACAGGAAGTAGGAAGATTAAAATGCATCCGTTGTAAAAGTGATTTAGGGTTCATGTATATAGTTTGAGTAAAACAGCTTAGTACACCGGCTAGGGCGTTAGTGACACCCCAGGCAGAAAAAAATTCCCTATTGCTCCGCAGCATATCACGTTTATTTAACTTTTCTATATAAATATAGACTAAAACTAGGCTACATTTTGTCTTTTTTAATTAAAATCTCCTGAGGCAGAAAATAAGGAAAGCTGTGTCTTAAAAAAAAATCTGGCTTCCAACGACATGCCTATGTCTGGCATTGCAGTCGGGAGATATCCGATTCATCATTAATTCCGCCGTTACAATGGGATCCAGCGCGGGGTTAACCGGGGAAAGCCCCCCCCCTTAGCTGCTTATAAAGGCACACCTGGCGTCGATGTGAGCCTTTTTTTTAACACATTCGCTGCTGTTACTGTGGGTTTAAATTTAAACTCCCGCTGCCAGCAGGTACCTTAATTCCCTTACTAAATAATGAAAAGTTAACGTAGTAAAACGCAGCTTCTCCACTCTGTAGGGCAGAATAGTGACTCACATCCATAATCGATTATAGGCTTTTCTCCCAGGAGGTGCAAGGCGAGAGAGCCCAACCAGTCATTCATTCAGATAAATAAATGTGTAAAATACCATTAGTAAATACATTTACAATAAATTATTATTACACGCTGATATGACGAACAGAAGTGATTTAATTTTATTGAACTTATGTTCAAATAATATTTTCATCTAACCAATAGGGGGTGCAATTTCACCCCCGGGTTAAAATCACCTATGCTCACATCTCCAGGGTCCATGGTTCGAGACTCACTCCCTGCTATATATGTATGGAGTTCAGTGCTTGAAGCAGGTTGGCGCGCGCCTATACCCAGTACCAGCAGCTCTCTGTTTTCTCTTCACAGTACTGGCAGAGGTGGGTAATTCAGGTCCAAAGAGTAAAAATCCAGACTTAAGATTTTGTTTCAACCAACCACTTGAGTATAAAGAGTCACAGCCACAGAGAACTCAAACGGTTGGCTGAAACAAAATCTTGGTCTGGATCCCCCCTCCCCAGATGATCATGGGTTCAAATCCCAGCCTAGACAAAACAGTCACGTGTCTGTGGGCCCTTGAGTAAGGCCCCTGACCCCCAGCTCCAGGGACACCACATGTTGGCTGACCCTGTGCTGTGACCCCCCAAGCTATGAGCAAGATGGGGTCAGTGAAGAGAAGCATTCCAGTGTATCTGTACCTGAACATGGACGTCCACCCATTGATTCTCACTAATGATCGTGGGCTGTGAGGACCTGCTCATGTACTGTGCACTGGATTATCGATCAGACTAATGTCTTATTCCACCCTTAATTAGCTTCTGTCATTATTATACTGACCTGGGCACATGCTTTAAATGATGTTTCGCCAGTGTGTAGCAGGAGATGAGACCTTCAGGTCATTTTTGATCAACATGGCAAATGACCTGTCATCTCCTGGTGGTTTGTGCGGCCTGATCCTGGGCACTGGGAGCCACACCCACCACAGCCAATCACAGACCAAGAAGCCCTGGGCTCACATGACATCAGCATGAGATAATATTCTGGGTGCTGTGTTGAGAAAGGATGCAGAAATAATATTGAAGAAAATATTTAATAATACTTAAGAACCCTGGCATGGTTGGACCAGAGAGCCTGTGAGGTTTTCCAGCTGTCCTTAACAAATACGACAGGTGGAAATGACTTCAGCCGGGAAAATGATTAGTATCACCACACACTCAGGTTTCAATACGGAGCAAAAAGTCACACACACACTGACTGCCCAGGGTCGTGATTGGTGGAACCTGATTTTACAATGGCCTCACTGAGATGGAGCCGGCCCTTGGTGTACAGGTCAGTCCTGAACCATCTCTCCGCATCGTGTTTTTCCACCTTATAATAACCCCTGTGCAGCAAAAAGGCAGGGAGCCACTATTACATAATCTTAGTGAAAAACAGCTTTTCTTGATTTTAAATGTTTCGCTCAAGAGTAATATTGAAAAGTTCCTTGAAGTAATGATCTGTCTATTTCACATGACTACTTACGGAATTACAGTGAGCCTGGAATCTACCCCAGAAAGCTCAAATCACCCCGTATGGGATTCCCGTCCATCGCAGGGCACAAACCCAGAGCTTTGACAATGTGAATGACAGTCTGGTTAATTAGCCGCCATCCCAGTGCCTTGGTAAGCACCTGCTGCTGGGAGGAGCTCCTCACACAACTGGGGATTCCCTCCTGGTGTGGGGGTGAGGGGTCATCCCAAACTGAGTGGACATTTGTTATTTCTCTCTGGTGGCCCAAGCTTGTGACCCAGAATGCATAGGATTCACCACCTTTCACCCATGTTCCCAAACTTGGGGTCCAGCAACTGTGAGGTCAAGACCCCAACCACGACTTACATCCCAAAACTCACGTAATGCCTCCGGGTGCTCCTCCTATTCTGAGTTTCTGAGACTTGAACCCAAATATAAGACCGCTAATGCTGTTTAAACTTAATATTGTCGTGCCAAAGCATGACGAGACGATTTGTGTTGTGTATGCAAATTATATTATATATACAGACTGTCCCAGAACTACGATTGGGTTTCGTTCTGACGGACAGCTTGTACACCAAAGTGGACGTATGTCAGAATAGGATAATCACACCGACTTTTAGGTGTGAGAATGCGACTGGAAGATGCGTGTAAGGCTGGGATGGTCACGCTGCCATACAAGACAATACTTTCCTGCGGCAACCATCACAGCGCATGCACTGCCAGGCATGCGGCCGCCCGAACTTTAAGACATGTACTAATTTTTTTGTTTAAAAACAAACTAGTCGTGCGTGTGAGTCATACGTGTGAGTCATCCTGAGTCGTATAGGTTGTAAGTTGGGGACATTTAAATCATGCTGTTTAGACTTCACATTAAATTTAATCAGCTAGATGTTTCACTGAGGATATTAAGATAATGTGCGTGTCTCAGTGTCAGGTCTGGAGCTTATTTTCTTGGTGCTTAAGTGGTACATGATCAACACTAGACTTCTGTACAGATGTCATGCAAACGCCTCCAGTTGGTGATCGTGAGTATTTACTTCAGACTTTTTACTTGAATAATCTGAGTGCTGCATAACATGAGCTTGTTAGCATGTAAATATTGATGACTGATGAGCAGATAAAACCACACCCTGGGGGCCCTAATTACTCTAGAGCTTAATGGCATCCCAGGCAGATGGGTCAGTGTGCATTTTCATTGCTTGCTGCTGTGGAGTCTTCTTGTCCTGATGCAAAGGTCAGCACAGAGTCCAGGTTCTTCAGATCCCCGGGCAGATCCGTTGAGATGATGGACTCGGTGAATTATGCTGGAATGGGGCCCGCTATTCGTCCTTGATTCGAGAAAGGAGTCGTCTATTTGCTTCTGATCCCAACAAGGAGGAGGCTCCACACAGCTTGGACAGCAGCCGTGCGTCAGGTATCTGCTGACATGTGGACGGTCTAAGGCCCTCTGGGTATATGTTTGCAAAGAGGAGAACCTGAAAAAGCTGCAAGTGGAGCATTGGGAGAAGACCTACGCTTACGGTTGTAGGTATGGTTTAGGTTCAGAGCGCTGGAATCGCCACGTCCCTGAAAAGATAGTTCACCTGGATTACTGCAGCGAGCATGTCGATGGCACACAAGCCTCTCCACACCAGTGACATCTACAAGCACTCTCAGGAACAGCCAAAGCACGACTTGACGTCTCTGCTGATGAACAGATGGATGGATAGCCAGATGGACCGTCTCCACCTCCCTAAAAGGCTCTGACAGACTTGCTGTGATTTATTTTTAATGATCGTAGCTTTGCTCTGCCGAAGTCTTGCTCCAAGCTCATAGCCAATATAATTTATGAATGCAGACAAACCGTCCTGTTGTACGAGCCGGGTGAGTGTGAGGTCTGAGAGCTGCTCTCCACATGAGACGTCACCCACACTTCCAGTTTATAACCAACACTTACTGTTCTTGGTCAGCTTCACTACAGTACAGTGACCGCTGCCTGATATACAGAGGACCATCAAGTGTAGGACAGACAGGCTCAAATCACACTAAGTGGACAAACCCACCCTCCAGGCCCCATTGAAACCAGATGCCACAAGTTGACATTTTCCAGAATAGAATATGATACATCCACAGACTGAGTGTGTAGTCTATACACAAATTTCACTACTACGAAGTTCCAGGGAGTTATTGGCACAGCCTTCACCCCAAGTGCTATGGCACCATCTTGTGGTTGTTGTGTGACACTACAGCTCCATTGATACATACAAATATTCGAATGAAGAATTAGTGATGCTTCCTTCTCCCTGGGGAAACGGGGTAGTTTTCACAGATCAATTTCCCTGCACGTGGCAGCCTTGTGTAGTTCGAGGGGAGATCTGGGTGAGCACACAGGCTCACTAGCATCCAGTACCCCTGGAATGGGCAGGTGTTGGACAATGGGGACGAGTAGACTGCTGGCTACAAGATGTGAACCAATGACCTTCCTGGCACAGATCCACTAACCGACTGAACAATGCTATAATGGCAGAGGCCACTTCCTTTTAGTAAATGGTTTGAAGAAATAGGGGTTCCAGACATCAAGACAGATCAGTCACTAAAGTCAGAAATGCAGTTTTATTCAATTACTTTGGAACAAACATCTGAAGTCAAATGAGCACATCCAGTCCAGCATGTCATCAGGACAACTTAAGTGCAAATCCCCTTGTAAAGCCTCCAACAGCAAAGCAATTTTAGCAAAACTACAGATTTGTAGGGAAACAAGGGAACGCTTGTTCACACCCAGAAAGACAGAAGACAAGGACCCAGTGTGTCAGACCAAGGGCTAGGGTCCACCGCCAGAGGTTTCCTATCCCGTTGTCACCCCCCCTCCCAGGTTCTGCTCTGCCACAGCAGCAGGGGGTGGTGGTACACACAGGTGCCTCACTCAGCACTTTCTGGGCTGCTGGATGACAAAGGCCTTCGGCGAATGCGGCTTTGCCACAGCAGGCGTCAGCCGACTGTGCCGCACACTCACTGGGGCCACGGGGAAGTCATGTGCCAGCTGAAAAGTGAAAGCATGCCAGCACCATTTCAGCGAAACCCTTGCGCATCACCCCCCCCACCACACGGCTAACAGTAGCGTTGGCCCGATTGTTGCGGTCTTGCTGTGGCTTTCCTGTAGTTCAGACCTACAGGGATTACTTTAATACTGAGGAGACAAATGTGTCACCGACCTTGTCCAGGGTGCCAGCCAACAGCAGATTAACAGACTGCATTCTGATTGGGGCAGGCAAGGACCTGAAAGAGGCAGGGACAGGTCAAAAGCGGCAACAAGCATGTGCAATCTTCAGTTAGATGGAGGTTAAACCACAAGCTTCTGCAAAGACGAGGGGAAGCACTGCTTGGTCACACATCCTCCTTCAACACCAAGCGCTAGGAGACCACGGCTGCATTCGCGTCAGCCACCTCCGCACCACCGGTCCCTTAAGAGGATACCTGGCCTTGTCCACAGCTCGCTTCACATCTTTCTCTGGGGGAGAGGACTCTTCAGAGGTCTTCTTGGCCACCCGTTTCCCCCCCGCCATCACTGTAAACAGAACACACACACACGGTGGGAACAGCCTAGGTAGACCTTGGAAGACTAGAGTACCATACATGTAGCACCAAATCACACCACTTCCAAAACCTTCAAAGGCTTAGGGTGCACAAATGTTTTGTCTACCTCCATCTTAAGCGGAAAAAAGTCTGAGGAATCTGCCAGAGGAAGCTTCGAGTTAAGCAGGGTAGTTGGAGTTTTCAAAGCCATCATTCAGCTTTTGTACGTCGGTGTCGCTCAGGCAGTACAGAACTGGTTTGTCTCAAGTGCAGTAGACAGGCGCCTATTGTATTTTCACACGTCTTTATACACTAAGGGCAGCGAAGTGTTCGCACAGGTAGTAAACGGGAGTCGAGGCTTTAAACGAAAAGCTCACGCATCTGGAGGAGATACGCGTGCGCCATTTGACGGCAATTCGGGAAAAGTAGAAGAGCGATTTCGCAGAAAAAAAGATACGCAACTCAGTAGACGACCTGAATTAGGGGCATAGGTGCACTTGTAGTGATATACAGCGGTCTGAAAATTAATATGGCAAAGTAAACCCAAGTCTAATTTTAAAAAAAAAATAGCTACTAGACATAGATGACATACTCAGATGGAAAAACAGCCTAGGGAGACGTGTCAGAAGTGAAAGGATCGACAAGTTCGTCTAAGTTTCCACTCAAGAATCAGTTTTGAAAATAATCATCTCCGTCCACGCTGCACCGTGCCCAAAAACGTAAATCTGAAACGGAGTGAAGGGGTTTCCGCACTTGAGATCCAGCCAAGCCGTCCCACATTAAATTACTGTAGAAAAAAAACAAAGATCAGCTTTCGAAATGGAAAAAAGTCACTGGCGGCGATGGGCTGGATCGCTTACCTGCGGGGGGATGGCCAGCCTTCAGCGCCGCGCTGTCCCGCACCCCGGGCTTCGACACCTGCACCATGCTGCACCGCTCGGCCAACACAATAGTATCAACAGGACGCCGATGGGGGGCACGCACTCCTATTTATACCCCTAAAGGGTCAGGATGGCTTCTGCACGACGCAGGAAATTAGACTTACGGGGTGGAGTTTAAGTTAAAAACAAGCAGCACCCGACACGCTTTGGTTACTTACCCACCAGCACACAATGCAAATGTGGGTCACGTTACAACCGCAAAGCTTTAGGTACGCGATCATTTACAGAGAAGTTATTCGCTACTTTAGATCAGCATTTCAGAGAATAATTTGAGTATTGAGCCATGCAATTATTCGCTTGGAGTATAAAGCTTTTATAAATACGTCATAAGTTTAGATTTACTAGAGCGCCAGTTTATTAACCATTCTAAATTGTGTGTGCCAGGTCACTTCGGCTTTTAAATTTAAGATCACAGTCAAAAATAAATAACTAGGTAGGTATTACGACACTTGCACATTGATACAGTTTAATCAATCGGATAGTACAGCTGGATCCAAGCAACTAGAGGAGGCGGGATCAACCAATCTGATTGGTTATCTCTCTGACCCAATCATTTTTCATTCCGCCCTCAGAACATTTTTGACTCCCACGAGCTCTCGGCGGCTTCAGCCCGTCCCCTCGGCGGCTTCCTGTTTATTTCAGTATTCGGATTTTTGGCAGGAGCTGCTGGTGTTTGCCTGCCCAGGGCAGAGGGTGTGACCGCATGCATCCATTGGGGTCTTTGGGACACCGGGAGGGAAAGGGGATGCGTATACTAGGTCAACATCTGCATAATATACTGCAGCACTCTTAGGTTTCTTCAGAAATAGTGGACATTTTTATCATTTGGTTTTACAATCCTGTGTTTTTAGGATGGGCTGAAATTGTCTGTTCTGTACCAAGAAGGTTTTCCTGCAACCTTTTGGGGCGGCACTGAAGTCTGCTTACCGTAACAGATCGCTGCAAGTCCTGCCACACTCCAGCCCAAGGTGTAGTACACACATTAATATTTATACACGCTGATGTTCAGAGAACTTTCCGGCTGAACTCCCATGCAGACTAAATGTGTAAGATTGAAATTTAATTTTTTATTTGAGTGAGTTACATATGGAATGAACCATCCATTTTCTAAACGCTTATCTAGTACAGGGCTGTGGGTGGGAGCGTGGACCCTATTCCAGGCAGCACAGAGTGTAAACACCCTGTATGGAATGCGCACACACACACACACACACACACAGTGTGCCATTTAGAGTCACCAATTCATCATAGAAACTGCCAGAATGGACCAAGCGAATGGATCTGCTGACTGTTTCTCCTCCCCCCACAGACAGACTGAGGAGGATGGCAGAACATGGATGAAACGTTCACGTTTATTTCTACTCATGTGCATAGAACATGGCGGTGAACCATCCACAGGGGGCCACTGGACAGGACATGGAAAAATAAACGCCTCTGTGATGTCACAGACATGTTTACAATCGCACAGTTCATTTAAAAAAAGAATGTCACTTTTTCGACACTTCAATTGATCCCACATTTTTTTTCTTTAAATGGCTCCATATATTTATACAAGTTTAATATGGCACAAGAGTTTACTGATGCTGATGATCTGAGGACTGAGAGGGATTCGATTTCAGGGTGTACAGAAAGGAAACTGCAAGAACGGGGTGACAGACAATGTCTCGATGTGACACACAGAAGTACGACACGGAAGGAGGACGGTTCGAATCCCATGAACAAGCATCTCCATCTTGTTCTTCTCACTAATGTCAAGCTGTCTTTTCATGAGGCGTCTCACCCCTAACTTTGCTGCCGCAAGGCATCATGTGACCCGCTCCACCGTCGCCCCCGCTAGGTTGCGGGTTCGAGAAAAGGAAGCGCGTGGATCAGGAAGGGCCGACGTGTGTGGAGAGGTGCCCCCTGCTCTCTCTTTCTGGCTCTGCGTTCCTTCCATGACGTCACCGGCTCACTGAGCATGCAGAGACCTGTTCGAGATGCACAGGGCAGACTCAGTTCGAACGGGACGTCCACCCCTCCCGCCCGCAGCAGAACCTCCTAGACCCAAGAGTCGGGTGACTCTGGATACTGCTCCGCCCGGTAGGACGGCCGCCGCGTAGTGGAGTAGAAGTCCACGTAGTTGGTGTTGGACTTGAGTGCATGCAGAGAGGGGGCGTAGTCCGTGGCGAAGTGCACCGCATCCTCAAAGTAGGGATCCTGGTAGCCGAGCGGGGGCTGCTGGTACGGCCGGTAGGTGTCGTAGGTCCTCCTGGCCTGTTCGTCTGTGTAGTACAGCTGCGGGAGACATTAATGGCCATGCAGACCTGCTCTGCTCTGCTCCGCTACATAACACACCTATTCCATCCCATGCCCCCTCCCCCCATGAAACAGTTGCAGTGTTTTGAAAACAGCAGATGAATTCCATGGAAACCGCTCCTGTCTCCCTCCCTCCCTTTAATTTCCTCCCTTTCTCCTTGGCCCACTCTTCCTCTTCCTTCCATCCCTCCCTCCCGTACTGGAGTTTTCCCAGGCCCCCACCGTACAGGGAAACCCTTGTATTCTCCAGACGTACCCCCCCATTTCACCTGTGCTCTCCTCGATTCCTCCCTGGGCGGTGAGGAGCAGGACTCTATGAAGTACGGCGACGGCTTCGCAGGGCCTGCGGAGAAAGATACATGCGGGGCGGGCTCTCATTCCGGCACTGCGAGCGGCTGCCCCCTCCCCCCAAACCCCACCTCCTCTCTCCCACCACGAAGCACGGCTCGCAGCCGACTGTGGGCCGGGCTGCTCCTAGTTTACTGCTGTTTACTCTGACCGCACCATCTTATTTGCTCTGGCGCAGCTTCAAGGAATCCAAAGCCAAAGAAGCCTTTCTCCGGTAATCCCCCAGTGTGTTGTCATGGCGACGCCCCCACGCCGAAGGGCTTCCATCTGGCTGAGATATGTCTGCCAGCCCCCCCCCCCCAGGCATTGAGGCGGGCTGCTCTGTAGCAGGGGGTTACAGGGGTGGGGCACACAGGGCCACTTACAGCACAGCGCCACTTGGGGGCGCTCTTTAGAACTTGGCAGAACTTAAGTGAGTTCAAATTGAGCAGGGCTGAGGGGGTGCGGTGGTGGGCAGGGTGAGGAACACTGTCAGAGAAGATCTGTGGGCAATAACATCCTTGATGATGCTGTAGAGCGGTGTTTCCCAACCCGATCCTTGGGGACCCCCAAAAGTTCCATGTTTTTGCTCCCTCCCTGCTCCTGATGGACGGTTTGGCGGCTGGGAGGGAACAAAATGCAGACCGTCTGGGGGGTCCGTCTGGGCCCTTTGAGAAACACTGCTCTAAAGGAACTTGTGGTTTCAGAAAAACACAGAGTAGTGCTCTGGGGGGGGCGGAGGACGGTTTCCTGTTGTCACATGATCACCCAGCAAGCATGCAGTGTCTTACCTGCGTACTGATTTTTATGCACACCATTGTCTCCTTGGTAATTATAAAATTGCATAGTTGACTGCGTTCTCTGGTAGTTTGAGCGGCGTTCTGTGATTGCCAGCACGGCAGGGGAAGAGGTAGCACTGCAGGCTGGACAGACACACAGCACCAGGACGCCAGGTGAGCATTCTGAGGCCTATCAGGACTACATTTCCCACGTTCCCCTGAATTCTTAGGCTCACCTATCTGGTTCACGGGTGACATCTGTATAGCGTTGCTGGGCAGAGTGGGTTGGGACTTGTACCTGTCCCGCTCCAGTGTGGACACAGGCGTTATGAAGTGGTTCTGGTTCCATCCATCCTGAGATCACAAGACATGTCAAAAATCTGAACAGGAAGGCATTTGTATGTATAAGGTGTGATACACAGCTACTTTACACAAGGTGATCCGACCACACCTATAAACTTCCAGTCAGAGGTGGAAAGTTCAGGTCCAGAAAGTAAAAATCCAGACCAAAGTTTTGTTTCAATCAATCAGTTGAGTCACAGTCACAGTGTGCTCAACTGGTTGGTCAAAAGAAAATCTTAGTCTGGAGTTTTACTTTCTGGCCAGGGCTTCTTCCCGTGATGAATCCTGCCTCACATGCCGCGTGAGGCACTGCAGACCTGGGGTGTCCCAGCCCCTCACCTTCTTGTAGATGGCGCGCAGGTCTCTGTACTGCCACAGTGTGTTGAGCACCTGAGCAGCAGCTTTCGCCACCTTCATGGAGTACCTGCAACATGGCAGCCAGAGAGGTTCCTGGGTAATCAGGTAACTAGTGAGCAGTTTGCATAGAGAGCTTGAGCTCTGGCCGTCCCACCCCCGTTGCCGAGTCACCATTGTCGTCTTTGGGTTAAACGCGACCCCCTCCCCACCCAGCTCCCACTCTGCCCACTCCTTGCCCCGCCCACATATGACCACGCCCAGGTATGGCCACACCCACCTCACCCCGCCCACCCATGGCCCCACCCACCTCTCGCCCCTGCCCTTGGTGATGTTGACGAGCTTCTCGATGCCGCCAGTGTCGGCCAGCGCCTTGGCGTTCTCCATGTTCTTGCTGGTGACCTCGTGCAGCGTGCAGCAGACGGCGGCCACCGTCTCGTCCGACAGCAGGGAGGCGCCGGCCCCAGGGAGACGGTTAACCAGGTCCCGCATGGCGTACTTCCCTGCGGGAAGCGTTAGGATGGTTACCGCCATATTTCTGTGCATCTCCACACCTCAAGGGCACTATAGACAGACCAACAGCTCCATACCACACTCAACAAGAAGTCCAGCACCCCCACGGCCCCTGCGGAAGCTCTGGAAGACCATCACTGTACCTTGAGACATCATCCAAAGCAAACTCCTTGCATTTAACAAATGATATGCTTTTATTTAACTTTTACAGACATCCCGCTTAATCGTCCATTCTGGGATGTGCCTTGAGCTGCCTGGGATAGGCTCTAGCACCCCCCTCATCCTGATAATGAATGGATGGATGGATCCAACTGGGTGTTTTTACTCACTTAGCTCAGGTTAAACACCTACAACACCAGCCATCCTCCCCGATACATGTTCACTAATCCTCCATCCTAACACCACCCACCCCCCCACCCTAGATCCTCATACTGTTTCCATGTCAAGCCAGTAAAAACTATTTCTGTAGCAAAAGCCACGAGAAGTTTGTGCATGGGGAGGGAAACAGGAGCAGCACCGGAATGCCCATGGTTTCCGGGTGGGGTGACCGCGCTGGCCTGCTCCCCCACCCTGCAGTGGGGTGGAGCAGGGTTTGTGTTTCATGTTAACCGTCTCCATGCAGACCAAGATCTCCACCCATGTCCAGCTTCTTCAGCCTTCAGTCTCGCCTGTTTGCTCATTAACCATAACAGAATCTGAGTAACAGTATGTATCTGATTACCCGCACTGCTCTCTTTACCTTATTATTATTAAGCTATTCACTGTCAGGCTACTGACACTATTTAGTCCATCGTTTATTCTGCTGCATTATTTATTACTGTTTGCATGCAGCTTTCAGTGCACTCTGTACACACACCCTTGTATGCAGCCCACCTGTTACGCACCATCCCGTGTTCTACACTTTTGGTACCTTGTAAACCCCCCCCCCCCCTTCTCACTTACTGTTTCTACGTCACACTGTGGCCCTGGGGGAACGTTTTTTCATGGCAATGCACACAGGGCTGGCTCTACCTTTTCAGGAGCCCTAGGCAAAGCTATTAAGAAGACTGATGACCATTTCACTTCCTCTGCAATGCCGGTAATTCGGGGGCCCTGGGCAGCCGCCTACTCTGCTTGTAGCTGGAGCCGGTCCTCTCTGCATGACTGTATACCTGCATATACTCTGCGGCTGGAGCCCTCCAGAGGACACTGCGTTTGGGTCCCAGTGAAGAAGGGGCCTGTGTCCCATTGCACAAGGACCAGAGAAGGTGGTCCCCTACCGAGTCCAGAGTGGGTCAGAGATGTGTGCGGGTCTCTCACTCCCATAGTGGGGGCTCTGGCCTATGCCCAGAGGTGGGTAGTTCGGGTCCAAAGAGTAAAATACCAAACCAAGGTTTTGTTTCAACCAACCAGTTGAGTATAAAGGGTCACAGTTACAGAGTGTTCAACTGGTTGGTTGAAACGAAATCTTGGCCTGGATTTTTATGTTCCGGACCTGAGCTACCCACCCCAGTCTATGGGTGTCTCCCTGCTGTGTGGTGCAGAAGTGGGTGGACGCTGCCTCCTCACCGATCAGTTCCTTGTTCCTTACGTCCAGGGCCATGTTCCTGAGCGCCGTGGCCACAGAGCAGACCACGCGGTCGTTGTCCATGCGCAGCAGCTCCACAAGGATGGGGAGGCCCTTCTCCTTACGCACTGCCGCCCGGATGTAGGCCGCAAACTGGAAAGGCAGGGGGGCAGGGGGGTTAGGCGAGGGAGAAGGAGAAGTCTGAGTTGAGGCTGGTATGTGCCATCTCTCTGGCATTCTGGGAAGGGTCACATGGGTTCCCATGGAAAATTTGTTGTTCGACACGATAAACACCCTAAGCACGACTCGAGATTGTGTAAGTACTGTATTATCTACTCAACAAGGAATGAGATGGAGTGCTGTGACAGATGACCTGGCCCCCACAAACTCCCAACCTAAACTCTACAGAGCTAGTTTGGGATGAGTTAGAACAAAGCGTAAGAGCAAGGTAGCCGATTTGTGCCCAGAACTTGTGGAAACTCCTTCAGCACTGTTGGAGAAGCATCCCAGGTGGCTACATCTGGAAGCTGGTTGGAAGAGTCTGCAATGCTGTCATCAACACAAAAGGAGGCCATCTTGAGGAGGTACTGTATGCTTTCCAGATGCAATGCTATGGATATAAACAGCTAAATTTATAGGCCAGAGTTCAATTCTACCTGCACATTACCACAGACTTTCTTCAGTCCCTCTGTGTTCGATGAGGGGATTTCTTCCCCAGTGGGAGGGGCTCACCTTCCAGTTGCCAGCGCTGAGGTTCTGCAGGGACCCCGCTGAGCCCTCCAGCGTAGCCGGGTTCGAGCTCTCTGCCAGCAGCATCAAGTACGGCTTTACCACGGCTGGGTGCCACAGCATCTCCACCCCCTTGGGGGCCTTGGAGAAGCCAGGGATGGGCCCCACTCCGTCCCACTGCCAAACGGAGAAGGGAATTAGGGCATCTGTGATGCAGAGCGCCTGAACTCCTCTTTCACACCCAACACGGAGAATCGGTCTCCGCGGTGAGGAGCTGAGGGCCCACCTGCTCATCCTGTGGGGCCCGTTTCTTTCTCCTCTTCCTGCGGCCCCAGCAGCTAGGTTCCGCCTCCTTGCTGGGCGACTCCCTCCCCAGTAGGCTGCCCACCTCCTGCGTGCCCATGGGGCCCAACTGGGGCATCTCCAGCTCCAGGCGGTACGACAGGTTTCGCAGGGTGCAGATACAGTTCTCTACGATCTGAAAAAGGGAGGTGGGGGGCATCCATAACACATTTCCCTCTGGTCTGAAAGCAGATGACACTCTCAAAGGGGGCTGGGATCATTTATTTATATATTCCCGGGGCTCCGGGCAGAGGGAGAGCCCACCTTGCTGTCGAAGTCGGAGGTGCTGACGCAGGCCTTGATGATGTAGAGCAGGGAATCTACCAGCCCCTCACAGCAGCGCATCTGCCTCCGCGCTTCCTCCCCCGCGGAGCTCAGGTTTCTGGGGAGGTGGCAGGAGGCAGCGGGTCAGTCTCTCTCTCTCTCACACACACACAGGCACATGTGGGCGTATTTCTCTGCGTGGCATGTGGCTCATTGCTGCTGAAGTCTCATAGGATTACGATCTGAAGCCAGCCATTATGGGGGGCTAATGACGAGTGAGAGATCATTGCCCCTGGCTGGGAGGGGGCCAGGGGTGGCGGACTGATTAGCATTACCACACCAACTGGAAAATGTGTCTGCATTTGCTGAGACGATGTCAGGACGAGGGGCCGCTAAGCGGGTTCAATGGTGCCCCCCTTAACAGGACAAAGGAATGCTTGTGAAAGACCAAGTTGTAGTGTTTTAGCTGTTCTAAATATTTTTGAGGAAATGTGTGCAGGGGAATCTCAAAGATTTTTCAGTTTCTTAAGAAGCCCCGTGTGAGAATTCCAGCTGTAGTACGTAAGCTGTCCACCAGGGGGCGGCAGCACAATGCTGGCAGGAGTGCGGTGCACAAGTGGGGTGGGGGTTGGGGAGATGCCGGCACCTCAGGCAGCCGCTGGCGTTACGCAGCACTACAGAGGAGTGGAACTTCAGCTTGTGCTCGTCATCGGAGGAGGAGCTGCTCCAGCCCGAGTGGGGGATGATCACAGTGTTGGTGAGTGGGGCCAGGGCATCGCGCACAATGGTCATCTTCACCGCGTCGCATGACGAGAGGTTCCACAGCACCCCTGCAGAGAATCCGGGGCGGGGGGGGGCAGAGGAAGGGAAGGGCCAGATCTCAGAGCGGTGACTCCCACACGCCAGCGCGATACCGGAGTGCAAGACACCATCACATTCGCAGAAATGGGACCGGACACAACATCCGGGAAATTCAGGCCAATATCTAAATGGGGAATCATCATGATGGCACACTGGCATTATCAGACTGTTACTAGATTACCAGAAACTGGTGTGTGTGACTTTCTGGTAGAGGTTACCATGAACCAGGAACGTACGTGTGTGTGTGTGTGTGGGTTTGAATGGGTGTGCGCGTGTGTGTGTGTGTGTGTGTGTGTGTGTGTGTGTGTGGGTCTCAGTTGCCTCCATTCCTTCCCAGGGACACGACCACGTTTCTCACCCACCACTACCTGCCTGTGCCTC
>JAODLD010000040.1:21255757-21276136 GCA_026781065.1 Mormyrops boulengeri | reverse complement strand
AAGAAACACTATGAAACTGTTTATCTCTCCATCCATATGAATCTGTCTACCTTGAGCAGCTAGTGTGTGTGTGTGTGTGTGTGTGTGTGTGTGTGTGTGTGTGTGTGTGTGTGTGTGTGTGTGTGTGTGTGTGGTTAAGAACCAAACTGCTTATTACCTGCTTTCATCTTCTTTGTCACTAATGTAATGGGGAAAATGTAATCTCCCACCCAGCGCGGGATGCACCAGAGCCCCTGGTGTGTTGTAATGCAGCAGTGCATTATAGCAGCAATGCAGTAACACACACCTCCCAACAAGACTGCACAGAGCCACAGTGTCAGCCGGCGTGCTGCATTTTCACTCCTACGAGCAATCGGAATTATTTTAAGCAAATAAATATTGACTCCAAAGTATTTAGGATGTAAAATGAATGCTGAATTCCGCGTGGGCGCCTGAGGCGGGGCACTCTGGGCCCGTCCCTCACCGCCCCTCTTCACAGGCCTATCAAATCCACTGGGCTATAAACACCCCCCCCCCCCAACCCACCAGCAGGTGGGCTGACCTCCAAGTGGCAGCGACCCCCCTCAAGTTGTTTCGCTTTTTAAAGGCAAGTATGTGTTTTTGGCCGGGAGTGGGAGGGAGGGCCCCCCCAGAGCCCGCTTCAAGGGACGTGACATCAGCATTAGTGGGTGACGTCCTGCAAAGGTGCTCTCTCTTTTTTCAGAGAAAATCATACTTTTTATACTCCGTGCAGCCCCCCCAAGACAGAAATCCATCAGGCGCACTGGCGTCCATATACCTGGTAGATTAAATCACACACAACGGCTCCAGCACTGTGATTGGACATCGGGTTGTCATGGCGATGAGCCACGTTAATCCAAACCTGAGCTGATATGACAGGGACATGAACGAGGAGGAGGACAACTTCACTGAAACACAGAACGGAGGGAGGGGCACAGGCGGCGGGACAGTACCTGCTCCTTCACGGATGCCAGGAGGATGCTGGCAGTGCCACTGGGCTCCATGGTGCGGCCGGGGGGTCCCTCAGGCCCAGGCGATGGTGGCAGCAGCCCCTCCTCCGCGGCGGGGGTCTGCTCGGGGCCGGGCATCCCGCCTGCATGGGGAGGGGGGGGAACACACACTCAGCAATACGGTCACCAAGGCCCATGCTGAAGATGTGGGACCCGGCGGCCCGCCAGGGCTGGCTGGCTATGGACACAAGTCAAAGACGGGCTTAACTGGACTCTGGGGATGAAATCATATCAAATAAGGAGTGATTTACCAACCCCCCCGGACAGGATGGAGCGCAGTGCCCCCGCTGGCCTCCTGACAAAAGCGGGCAGCTTTAATCTGCCCGGGCCCGGCTGCCCAGACACGTTACACAAATCCTCTTAGTTGCCCCCACCCACAGCCAGAATGGTTCATCCTGACACACCCAGCCTGGGGGTGACATCAAACACCACCTGGTGACGGCATCATGGGGGGGTGGCACCTGACCGCCAGGGTGGGGCGCTCTAATCGAGCCAGGATCCAGGCCCGCCGCCCCTGTGGACGTGGCTCATGTGTAGCGAGAGGGGGACAGCCCCCCCACAGTGGTGCCCTCTATCAGGCCCGGGCAGGCATGTCACCACTGGGCCTCAGATCCACGCCGGAAAAACTTCCCAGGTGCCATTGAATTCAGAGGGCTAAGTACTCAGATGAAGCCTTGGATTACACTAGAATTACTTTAAAAATAAACAAACTAAATCGGCACTTAAAAGTACAGCAGCGTGCCTGCTGGGTGGGAGATGGGGCAGTGGGCTCCAAGGCACCGTGAAGCAGCCAGCTAGGTCTAGGCGAGGCATTCAAAGCCAAACTACGGAAAGCAGGCTGGGCCAAAAAGTAGGGCTGGGCTTCATTAATACACCATGGGAACATGCGTAAATGTCCGCCGTGTGTTTTCCTAATCTGTTTATGAGTTTGGATAAATGGAAACTCGCAGCAGTGACCCTCGTCGCTATGTTTTAAACACACACACGTGCATCAACACACATGCGCCCTCCGCCCCCCAAAAAGAGATGGTTATTTACTTAACGCCCCCACCCCCCACTCCAAACCACACAGTCTGGGAACAAGGCAGTGAAACCACTGGGCCGCATTAACGGCTGCGGCGTGATGAAAGCAGCCACGTACGCGCATTACAGCGCGCATTCCGACACCCTCGGGACGCTCAAACGCATCTCTGAACTGGGATCGGATTCTCAGGTGCTCGCCAGACCTCTCCGAGACCATGGGAGTCTTTTCCAAATGGAGCCACATGGGAGCAGATTTATTGGGAATTTTGTCCCATTTCTCGGGTGAAGGTGGGGCCGACAGAGCAGTAAAAACACCACCTAGCGAAGGGGGGAAAGCGGGAGCCGTCCGTTATCACTGTCAGTACCGCAGCCAGACCGGGGAGGAGAATCGAGACAGAACACGCCTTTATTTATAAAATCACACAGACCGGGGGACAGCCAGAATCAAACGAGCCCAGATAAGGGCATCCAGCCCCCATGCGGAGAGAGCCAGCACACCCCAAGATGTTATTCGGAGAGCTGAAGATGGATGAGGCCATATTTGCTGAAACACCAGAGGAGGTCACCTCAGAGAAGAGGAGCCCCCCCCCAAGGTGTCCAGGCGTCATTCCTGGTGAGCGGAGAAGCAGACTTTAGACCGGGACCACACACGGCATGGACCCCAGCCCATAGACCCGAGGGTGGGGGGGAACGAGCAAAAGAGTAACTCCCCCCATGAATGAATTAATTAAGGAATAAACAGCCCAGCAGTACCAGGAGGAGAGGCCGCAGGGCGTGCTGCCTCAAACGCAGTGTCCCATCATTGACTACCCCCCCCCACAAAATGAGTCGATGCAGCACCTTTAACCACGGTTTTTACTCATCCACAGGATGTAGAATTGCGACAGAGACCACAATTGGGAGTGCTAAGGAACGTAGGCTGGGCATGGAGGCGGTGCATGCCGGGGGGGCAGGGAGACAGGGCTACAGGACCGGTGATAAAATCCCCCGAGGAAAAACAGTGGCAGAAACATAGGTGGTGCTCAAATGATTCCCCTTGAGGAAGAGAAACTTCTAGTACAACGTCTTCGGAATTCCATGGAAGCCCCCCCGTCCCATTCGCTCGCACAAGGACATCAGCCTTGAAGAACCGCTTCCTACCTTCACCGTGACACCCAGCGTCGGAGGAGGAACCGAACAGAACGTTTCAGATGGATAAGCGCACCGTCATTCCACTGGGACCATGAGTGAGTGCGGTTTCCTCGGCATCCAGGGGCACCCCCGCCCTGCCCCTTCTCAGGTGGGCACCCCCGCCCTGCCCCTTCTCAGGTGGGCAGCCCAGCCTGCTATCGGATCCCATTTCAGCACAAACATTAGAAGTGAGAGCTGTCTGCTGCAGATACAGCCCAGACGGGTGCCATGTTTACAACACATGCGGTAAAGAGATATTCTTAGCAGGAGAATGATATACAGTCTTCCTGATTGGCAATTAGGGGGACAGCATCCACCCCCAGGGGGGTGAGCTCGCTGCCAGGCCCGCATCGGCCTTATTACACCCAATGACGGGCTGTTTGACGGGGGGGGGCGGGCGTAATCATGCAGTGTCGGCCTTGTTAGCAGGCTGGCTGCTTATCAGCACGTTATTCCTGTTAGTCCATCGTGAAGGATTTGGGGACCATAGAACCCCCTCCCCCCCAGGACATCATATTTGTCCTGCCCACAGCCTGGGTCCATGGAGAGGCTGTGATATTTGGGGCAGGGCGTACGGGTCATGACCCCCCAAGGCATGGGTGCCCATCTTTATTTTATACTTAAAGTTTACCTGAATGAACGAAAAAACCAATGAAAATTGTGAATGAACGAAATGGCCCCTGACAATGATGAACTGCACCCCCCCCCGATCAAAGTAGCCTCATTAATCACACACTGCATGGTGGGGGTGGGGCCTTGCACGCAGCTCATTATTCAGGACTCCATATACTACCCGCGTGTGGGCGTGGTCAGTGAACCCTCCACCACCGTCACCTGACCCGCCTGCCGCAAGAACACCCCCGCCCACCAAATTACCACCAAGACGGACCCGAAAACACACAAAAGTACCAGGCAACAAGTCCCAAAGCCTCAAGGTCCACGCCCCCCCCAAGAGGCACACAGAACCGCTACACCCAAATGGGCGTCTCTCTGAGCTTCAGCGGACCCCCCCCGCCCCAGCTCCGTCATTTGCACCGCCTCACCGCAACGATAAGCCCAGGGAAGAGGCCTGGTTCCATCCATCCATCACCACTTATCGAGAGGCACAGTGACAGCGAGCCTGGAACCCAGCCCAGGAAACACAAGGCATGCAGGAAAAAAAACACAAACCCCCCCACACACATACCCACGGGGGTGGGGGGGCATAGCTCCCTACTGTCACCGTCATCATAGCTACTGTGTCTAACATTCATCGGTGTTAGAATCTTCCAGCATGTCCCCGTTTTCCCCGTTTCCCCCGTATCCAGGTCAGCCCTGCGACGGTCACTTTTTTACACTTCCTGGCAGACGGTTAAGGCCACGGTTGGGATCGTCCTCGCTCGTGTTCCCGGCCACAGGATCGTGCACGCAGAGATGTCGCGTGACATTACAAGCCCGCAGATCGTGCGCAAGCCTCGCTGTCCTGTGGTGCTGCTTCCATTGCTCTCAGAAATGGGATCACACGTCGCTGTAAATATACATTGTTAAAATCACAGACGCGGACGGAAAACCTCAAACTTACAAAAATGTGGCCCATGGGAAGCTGCAGAGCGCAGTAACACAGAGCAGTAGCACAGGGTGTAACGTAAACGCCGAGTATGAAACAAGGTTCCAGAAGAAGGTGAGAAACACACCAGAGATGTTAGTGTTCCTCAGTCTGGTGGAGCAAAAGGATGACTGCTAATCCAACCAGCTATCAGGCCTGAACTACAGCAGCTCCAAGAACCACCATCAGCAAACTCACAGTCCCACAGCTCACAGCCAGGAAAATGACCTCTGACTCATAAAAGCTTGCAGTCTGAGGTCATGAGGACAAAGAGCATATACAAGCAAGACCCCAGAGACAGCGGCTAGTGGCACCCAGACCGGTGGGCAGCGTTGAGGGGTTTATCATGTCCTGCCACACTGGTGGGGTTACAGCAAACATCACACCGGACACAGCTACCACCTTTCATCACTCCACACACATCGCCAATAATACTGTAATTACGTTGCTCGTTTTCACAATTATCGCATTACTGCCTGCGAGCGGAGGCTGAAAGCAGAGCTGTGACGAGAGGCAGGGCAGATGTGAGCGCGCGGGTAACGCACCAGTGCCTTTGATGTCTGCTCAGCACTGCTCACAGTACCCGTCTCTCCGAAAAAACGCCTGCCGCTCCCTTTCTAACCAGGACAGGACAAACATGGGGGACAGTCAGTGTGAATTCACCCCCCCCCCCCAATCTCTATAGAAGTTGCAGTAAAACCTAGACACTTTCAACTGTGAATCCGTCAGAGCCCATCTTGCGGGTCCCTCAATCCATTTGAACCCGGTGCAGACGTTTCCAAATTCAGACTGTAAGCGGCAAATCCCGAGAGCATCTTCGGCCGTGACCCAAGCCCGTCAATGTGCCGTGACACGTATAGGCATCCAGGTTGCCTTCTGAGCATGGGACGGCCCTAAAACAACTCGGAATGAAAGACATGCTCAGCCTCTCTGCATTATAACTGCTGTCTGCAGTGCCACTGGCAAAGTACCAGCAATAATGCATTAAAAATGCATTAAAAGTCATTTTAGCTCCTTCTTTAAACACTAAGTGCAGCAAGTACAGCGGGATCAGAACTTAGAACCTACCGGCATCCACACTGTACCAGCTAACTCAGCGATGCCACTAAAGAGAGATGAACCCACAACCAGAGCAGTTTGTCACATCTGAAGGAAGGTCCATCACCCTCATGACACAAGTTTCACCACCTTCGATGGGTTCTGGTTTCCCTACCTAGTGAATTCCAAGTTTAGCTTAAACGCTATTTCTGTGGACCGTCCCAGACGTGGCGGGGGGAGCTCTGATGAGCTGGTTGTGGTCTGATCGAGCAAGCAAGCATGCACAGACAGACAGAGACAGACAAAATGGTGCACCAATGTAGAAATTCTGACTGATGCCAATAACCGAAATCACACATTAGCGCAGGTAAATAGGGGTGGAAAAAAGCATTCATGCATCTAGAATTCTAGATGAATCGATTATTAACGTGGCAATAAACTTCCTCGATCAGTAAAATTAACTTTTGGCAGCAAAATAAAGATACGTGCTGCAGACAGACGTGCAAAGTGCACAGTACAGGTGCTGGCTCCTGAATTTCCAAAACGTAGGATGACAAAGGAAGGTTCGTTAATATTAATAAAGAGGACAACTGCCTGAAGATCTTTGAGCTGCGATGCTTTTGGGAAACTCACCCCTGTTTCGTAGCACATAACACTCCCGATACTTCATGCGTAATGATGAAAATTAATGTTCACTTTCTTAGGACTCCCTTAATAGTGTGTACTTAAGTTCCCAAGATAATACTTCAGTGGATCTCCAGATCTTGCCCTCAGGGCTGGTACTTTGAGACCTCTTATAAGCAGCGAAGAAGCCGACCCAATCCCGCGCCCTCCACTACGGAAATATCGCTCATCTTTCAGTGCAATCATCTCCATTATTTCAGTAGTCACGTCTTCAGCTCTGATGCTGCTAATTTTGAATACTGATAAAAGTTTAAATATCAACCGACAATATCAACCAAGACATATACAATGGACCGACGTCGATATCTTGATTTTTTACGAACATCAGCAGTATACTGTGCATCTTTAACACACATACATGAACACACACACACACACACAAGGGCTGGGCCACAGAATATCAATATTATATCGGCATGTGCAATAATCACCAGGGCTTCAGATGACAGGCAAAACATTTGGCTGGATGCCAGCGTTTCTGTACTATATAGACACTTATTCACACCCCACATTTTAGTAAGCAGATTAGTAGTATAGCCAAATTATTAATGAGGTGCGTTTTGTGACACCCAAAAGTTAGTAATCTGTATAACCTTGGCGTATCTTTATGTTTATTAAATTCAGTTAGCGCAGCATGCCACATAGTACCGTTTTGGGATACTACGGTTTGGTATACTTCGGTGCAATATGCACGTTAGCAGTGTGGCGGTACTTTTCGCAGTTGAAAGTCTGACACATTTATTAAACATACAGATATGCTAAATTTATACTGATTGCTAACTTTGGGGCGTCATAAAATGCCTCATTAAAATTTTATCAGTACTACTACTCCACTTACCAAATTGTGGGTGCGAATAAATGTCTGTATAGTGCCGAACAGCTGGCGTCCGACCACATGTTTCATCCATCATCTGAAGCCCTGGTGATAAAATATCGGTATGATATTGCCCAGGCCTATCACACACACATACACACTGTCACACACACAGATAACAGCTAAATATGACTGAGCTTCAGACAGACACAACTTGTACAATTTCTCTGTACATTGTGTCTTTTCATCCATCTATTCGTCTTTGGTGACTGGAGTGGGGCTGGATCCCATCCCAGTCTGCACTGGGCATTAGGGCTGTGTGAAATGACCAATATCTCATATCCCGATATAACTCATCTCATATTCCGATAATGATATATATATGTATATGTGATATATATATATCACAGCTGCACCTTGTATTTATGGATTTTTTTCTACATATCAGCTGTGGTAAGAATTGGATAAAAATCTGCAAATAAAAGGGGGCAAGGTCATAAATGCAACGCGAGGTCATAAATGCAACGCGATCCACAAATAGACGGTAAGTGATCCACAAATATGCTGAACCCCTTTCACGTGTACAAATCCCTCCATATTTAACACAACACAAATAAAAGTACATATTTGTGGATAGTGATTTGTGTTTTTGTTCAACAGATCCACTGCAGTATACAGGGTCCCTAAGAGGTCTGGGTGGGAAAATATTTTTTGAAATTCTTTTGCGTTCCCTCGCAATATTTTTCCGTTACCAATAATAACTGTACTGTGTCCGTTTAAGGTACAAAAGAAAAGATTATTGAACCAATAACCTAAACAATACAGACATGTCCAGTTAAGTTTACTTTAAGCAATAAACTATAGGGGATTGAGCTGCTTAGAGTTCTTGTGGGGGGGGGACGGGGGATATTAAATTATCCATCATGTCCAACAGGTGTGGGTCAACGAGATAACATCCTAGCTCTTCCCACAGATGATTCATGGGGGGGCGGGCAGCGGAATTACTGCCCCTGGGGATGCCGTGTCCCGGCATTAATCACACGTGTGCCACGGGCCGCCCTCCCCAGGCCAAACCCAGCATTAACGTATCGTTTGGGACACGGAGCCGTTCCCGACGCACTGGAGCCCATAACACAGTGGATGGCAGAACCAGCTGACTCTCTTCAGATTCTCCGTCAGGTTTTTCAGTGCGTCAGCTGTTCTTTTGGGCTGTGTGTTTAAGGATTTACACCCCTCCCCACTCCCCGTCGCTCATCAGGGGGGCAGATTATCCCCACATACACCAGGAACATGCAGCTGGGAGCACGCCTGCAAGGAGGGAGAGGACTGATATGAAATGGGGGGGTGGGGGGGGGGGCATTCGANNNAAGCCAGATAAACTGTGACTTCCCATCATATATGGTCCCAGATGAATCAAAAAAACATATTTTGAATCCTGGAAATGACAGGGGGGAGGACCGCCAACATTCACTGGCTACCAACACGTGTGGCTTAAGCGTGCAACGGCCCACAGTGAACGCGTCTCCACCTGTCAGCACCTTGTCCCGTCTTCACGACAGCCTATATTATTTTTATGGTGGCGGCCATCCGGCAGGGGCGCTCTCGGCCGGGACCAGGCGGCCGGCGCCACCGCTCAGAGGAGCCCCTCGGTCTGTGCCACGAGCGACAGATGGCGAACGAGCAGCTCTGCTGTTCACGCTGGTCCTGCAACAGATCGGCGTGACCGCGGCGGGGGCTCTCTCGCCATGCTTAAAAAAAGAAAGAGAAAAATAGGCTCCGGCAAAAGAACCGGCATCTCACGGCCTGGATCCAGGCGGAAAGAGACGGCCTGGGGGCCCACGCACTCAAACACGCCATGACCGTGTTGAGACCGCGTCGTGACCGTAATGCGACCACTCAACTCCATCACGGATGGAAGCACGCATGATTCACCTTTACGTCAAATTAGCAAAGGGAGGGACACCGAGAAGCACACCATATGTCTGTCCTTCCTGTTACGGACAAACACACGAAAGCAGGGTCAGCTAAAGCCGGCAGAGATGCCCTAGTGACCCCCCCCCCCTAAATGGGAGGGGGAGGAACAAGGCAGATTGATGGTTATTATTCGATTGCATGATAGACTTGTATTTCCACCCAAAAACCACCCCAGTATCAAAGCATAATTTATTACAAGCACTGAGAAAATGGCTAAATTATGTATAGGCCAAAAATTGCTGTGTTTCTGTAGATGGCTCCAACCATGCGGTATAAAAACCACAAACAGACTCCAGGGGATTTAAAAAAAACCCCAAAAAAAAATCTTTTCAAGCTCTTAATTGAGAAAAACTTATGTTATGACTTCATTGCTGGTTAATTACGGGAAAAGGCTGGCAAATCTTCCCATAGCAAATCTGCCTACATCACAAACTTAAAAAATGTAAATACAATGGAAAAACGGTGGCAGGGTGCAGGCGGCGTCCCTGACGGCTAACTCTCCCCGGTGCGGGTCCCAGCCGCCAGCCCGTATCCAAAGAGACGTGGCTGAAGGCCGTTCCTGGGGCGCCTGCCGCAATACCAGACCACCACACTTCCTAAAGGGAGGCCCAAAAGCCGAGGTAAATTACAGCCCGGCAGAGGGGCAAAATGCAAAGCAGATGGCAGCGGAGCGGATCGCCAGGGTGCTCGCTGGAAACATCCTGCTTTCACTTAAAGTGCGCCCCGCTGGGGACGGTCCTTCTCTCACTCGTAAAGGCGGCGTTTTAAAAATAAACGCCGATTAAGGGCTCCTTAACGTCCCAGAGGAGCCTGCAGCATGAGGCAGCTTCCACCAGGAAGCCCATATTATTATTTGCTAGTGGTTTTTTTCTTCTTAAAGCAGACAAAGCCTGCTTAATGGACGCGTTTTGCATGTTACCTCTGATTCCGCATGGTTGGGATCCAGCTCACTTCCTTGCTGGGAAATTCAGCCGCCCGGATCGAACGGGGATCCGAGCGGAAAACCCCCGCAGAAGGAAACATGCGAGGGACTTGACGCTGTTACCAGACAGCCGAGAAATTCTGCTGGAACGTTGAGTTATCTGCCTCCGAGTGACCAGACAGTGACGGGGGAGGAGTGTTCGCTAGTTAGCTTAGGCAGGGCTCAACCCCCCCCAATACACCCGACGAGGCCTGACCCACGGTGCTGGGCAGCAGCGCGTGAGAAACGCTGCTAAAATTCAAAAGCGTAGCTGAAAACAGAGCCCGACGCCGCCGTCCAAAGGACAGAAACAATCGTGGTCCCAGGTTACAGCCTGTTGGGACACAGGAGAGGCACATGGGGTTGAGGGGGCCTCAGAGCCAAACGGCTTTGGACAGAACCCTTAAATATAAACAGAGTTTGGGGTCAAATGGAACAGCAGCGGGGAAAGACCCACCCCGCAAGCCGATCTGGAGAGCTGAAAGTAAATATTGTGTGTGTGATGGGAGCTTTTGGCTGACCCAGACAATGTGCTGTTCACCCAGCTCTCACCCCCCTGTAAACACACACACACACACAAAGGGCAGATTGAGAGCTCACTATTCACCGAAGACCGCAGTCTGGGGGCAACAGAGGGTCCCATGTGAGGCTACACAGCCGCCGTCTGTCTGTCTACCTGCCTGTCAGTCTGTCTACATGTGTGTATGTCTTTCTGTCTGTCTACCTGCCTGTCGGTCTGTCTGTCTGCCTTTCTCTGCATGTGTGTGTCTCCCTGTCTCTCTCTTTACATGTGTCTGTCTGTCAACCTGCCTGTCTACATGTGTGTATGTTTGTCTGTCTGTCTGCCTGCACAGAAGCCTCTGCCAGTTGCTACATCAGCTCTGGCTCCCTAGACTGAGAAACCCAGGAGGTCCTGCCCCGCCCCGCTAGGAAAGCACACTGATGGCCGTCAGCTGCCAGGAGGATGGGCGAGCGGTAATGAGCGTCACGGGTCCCCCTCCCCCTTCCTGGGGCCAGCGTGAGTAATGGGGAACATGGGCACACCCTGCCTGGGCCCTGTGCCACAGTGCACCTCCAATGATCAGTTGTTAACCACAGAGCCAGACCCACCGCGGCATAAATCACATGATCCGTAATGGACTGACAAGTGGATAACTACCTAGAGCTAAGGGACAGATAGCGAAAGGGCCAGTCCCCCTGAGTGTGCATAGACTTCAGTTACTTGTGGCCACCAGGCGACTTTCTAAACTTCAGCTTTTTTAATGAGACATCTTTGACAGAACACGAAAGGGGAGGGTGCAGGTGAGTTAATCAAAGGTGTTTTACTGCTACTCTGATCCTGCAAGATCTAAGACTCATCTAGTTCAGAAAGCATCCCCCAACGTCATCTAACACCCCCGCCCTTCCGGAAAGAAAGCACTGAGTCCAGAAGGAGCCAGAAAAGTTTACCAAATGCTTGCCTGGAAGCTAGAAGCCATAAATATTCACCAAGACTAGCAAGCCTGGCCTGGGGAAACTTAAATGGTCTTAATAACGAAGGCTTAACAGTGCTATCATGCAAGCCCGGGGGGGGTCTTCCTGGTGCATTGGTGCAAATGCTTCCCGGTGACACACAAACATCTTGCACATTCTTAACACTCAGTCAAACTTCTCTGCCATACTGACAGCAAGGATCCGGTTCACAAACGGAGCTGTTGGCAGCCAAGGCAGATGTCGACAGAGGTAAACAGACAGCAGTAAGACAGAAGGCTGGGGTGACGGAGGACTGGCCTGTTCTCTGGTCTCCAAGAGCTTTTAGGTTTATTGATTTTAGAGAACCATCAATCGCTGGAGAATGGAGGGCAGAAATGGAGCATTTAACCAGAGACACCCATGTGATGAGTCCCCTTGGTATGCCACAGACCCACCTACTGCTTCAGGACCAAAAATCAGGAGCTCCACACACTCCGAGCTTACACTTTGAAATTGTCTCACACAAACTTGTGCAGTGGAACTGGGAATCCCAGCCCCAAAAGGAGAGCAGATGAACGGTACAGAATGTGTCAGGACGCAGAAAGGAAGCATTGAGCAAGTTTATTTATAATTATTTCAGAAAACTCCACTGTATAGTGTTACACCATCCGTGGGCAAATCAATGCTCACTGAACTCATTACTTCACTAATCAGTGATATAACATAATGCCTGCATGGTATGTTTTGCCATGTAATGCATGCAGATGCGTACACGTAAACCATACCGGTGCAGCTAATGACACTGTGTCCAGTCGGGGTTCAGGCCGCCCAGTCCGATATGAGCAATGTTACATTTCCAGCCAATGTGCAAAATGCAGTTTGCAGCTCCAAAGATTTCGGCTCCGAACAGCCAAGCTAAACAGAAAAGCGGCAAACGATCTTTTTGTATATAAAAGCAAACTTTTTAAATCATGTCTTCCACGTCCCACGACGACTGGAAAGATGTACAGCAAATATGTTTAATGTCTCAATATCTGCTCGGAGGATTTACAAAACAGAAAATGGCAGCAAAACTTTAAAGACTTTGAACTTTGACTGAGGTCAGATACGCCACGGCTCCTTGTAAACAATTAACCAGTTTGTTGAAATACGAAACTGGCTTTTATTCATCACGGAAATGACCAGGATCTGGGTGGGTAAAACACACACGGGAGATTTGTCCCTGGCAGATCAGCTGAAATGCTGGACTTTGAAAAGGAGTTACAAAGAAAGCAGCGTTTGAAGAAATCGGTATCTTACTACACGAAGTGCTTCGTGACTGCCATATTTTAACTTCCACACGTACGTTACCAGCGCATATCATTATAAGCCGCATACTGGCTGGATCAGCGATCGCTCACATGGAAATATACAGAAACAGTGACAATGTGGGAGAAAAAAAAAAATCTCTAAACGCGATCGTCTAAGTTCACTGCGAGGTCCTGGATGTGCCCCGATCGTCCGATTACCCATTCACACGGAAAGATATCGGGGACCTTGCCGGGGCGATCATCTCGGGCAGGACCCACCCGACCGACCGACGTGCCGGGGATGGGCAGCAGGCAGACTGATTCCCGCATGCATGTGACCCAACACGCCCGCATCCGCGCAGCCCTCAGCGGATGAGCGGCGCCCCGATCCGCCCCGACATGCGCCGCCTTTGATTTCCCAGGTCCAGACGCTGCACGAACCGGAACAGCGGCCAGCCTGCCTGGGCTCGGCGGGCGGAATGCTGTTAAATATAACTCCAAAGGCCAAGTCTCCATCTTTTCTCTCTTCACGGCGAAACTTAAACAACTCACATTTCATCCCACTGGTAATTTCGTCCAAGAGAGTAAAGGTTATAAAATGACCAGATTTTAGTTTAAATCACAGCAGAGTAACTACATGTTCTGGGTCCATAACATGCTCTCTGCATGAGTGCGTCGACGGTTTTCTCTGTGTCCCAATAGAAAAGTTATTAGCATATATTTTTTAAATGCTGCCACGAAAAAACGTGGGGATCGTGCACTAAGGACTCGAAAGGAAAAAAATGCGGCGACCGGTTACCGACTACCTCGATCGTAACACCGTGGCAATGATCGGATTCCTACACACCTGCCTCCCAACGTGCGCTGCGATCGGGGGTCATTAATCGACACAAAGTAAATATCAGCGGCGCAAATGGTATAACATGTGGTACAACATAATGGTATAACATGTAGCGAACCAGAGAAAAGTCGTCCCGGCGCACGCTAAGACTTCCCATTCAACGACTATGTCGGCACATTAAAATGCCAGGAGACGTAAGTGTGAAGGTCTCCCGGAGGTGCGAGGTGAACAAGTGATAAAGGGAGAGATCGCGGCGCATTAGCAATCCCAACTCAGCCGTCAACGGGGAAGAAACGCTTGATGCGAATTAATAATAATAAAAAAAAAAGTGTGCATGGGCGACGGGGATGGAAACTGTAACCAAATTGTAGGCGCGGTGGTGATTTCTCTACGCTCCGATCCGCCAGAACGTGAGCCAGATCAGACTCACCGACGCTGCGGGATACATGCAATCATTAAAAAAAATACATAAACGGAAGCTTACCGTGGGGGGGTGTACTATTACCGCAATCCGTGTGTTCTGGAAACGAACTCCATATGAAATAGCAACTTTGGCGATTTGGAAGTAAATTCAGAGGAATCCTGACCTAGCCCCATGTACGGAGCTGGGTAACTAGTCTCATTCGGGATTGGAGCGACCCCCCTCTTCCCCCCCGAGCTTCCACTCGGCTGGAATACGAGTGTGCATGACGTCACCCGCAGCAAGGGTTGAGGCCTCGGACTCCATTGGGCACGATCGGGAAAAGGAGGCGTTCCATTGGAGAGTCGTGCCATTAAATTGGCCAATGGGAAGGGATGAAAACGGTTCCCTTAGCTACAAGTTTTGTCAACCAACTTTACGTATGTAAATTAGATGCGAGGTGGACGACAGCGAATGAATGACGCTAATAGTCATATTATTTTCATAGTCCTTCTCCAGATGGACGCTCAGTAAAAATAAAGGAGTCACTAATTGCACCTCTTGAAATTTATAACCTGTATCACATTCGTGTAGTCCATTTGAACTCCGGCCAATTATGCTTAACTGCTATATAAACCGATTATCAAAATCCGTAAAATAATATAAAAAAAACTATATAACACACACTATGTGAAACACTAGTCCCGGAGTAATTTCTTCACTTTCTTCGTTGTATTCCAATGTTATTCTAAATCGGTGTTTTCATATTTGAAGAAATATTTGCATGACTAAATCCAGCACACGAGTCAGCAATGTTCAACAATGTTCAACATAATTTGCGTTTATTTGCTTGGCAGACGAAATTCAACATTTTGTGTTTACAAAAGAATGATGTTTCTGTTCCTTTCCAAAAGCTCGACTGCCTTCCTGATGGACGCATTTTTTTCTGGTCAGACGTCCACCTCTTTAACTACTAACCATTTTCAGTCCTTTTAAAATGTTAATCAGGCAGCACGTTGAGGACATCATACCTCGTGTTTTTTCCTTTTTGTATGCAAAGGTATTGTTTGGCCAAGTAGCTACGATTCATAAATCCTAGCTGGGTTCAAGTCATATCAGGTATAAACAGGTTTTCGTCATTGAAAGGTTAACATAATAATAAACCTTTACGCATACACCACAAAGGGAATTCAAAAAGGTGTGTTACACCGTTTTCCAAGTTCATGTATAGATATGGATCTGTAATTTAATAGCCTAAATCGCATGCAAGCAAAGCATGTCTTTATTTTTTAACATAAACTTACATGACTGTGCTCCTATTCAGTAATAAACTTAACATCCAGTGAGGATATCAAAGAAATATACCGTATCACAGTAAACTTCAAGTATTTTTCCCTGGGGATGTCCATTGTTATGCACCCATTTCAATATCTGTTTTCAGTTCTTCGCGAGTTAGTTTGAAGGACAATAGCTGAGGAATTCGCTTAAGCGTTTTTGCTCGTGTCCGTTTTTCTGAGATATAAGAAAGGTGGGTCTAGTTGGATAACCAAAACCTGCTTCCCGTTTCCCTAAATACCTGACTATAATAATTCCAAGTTGCGTAAGACACTGTGGATGAAAATCAGCTGGACCGATGAATGAGGGCTCACAAAAATCGCCCGGCTACCCGGCAGGGCCAGAGACGCAGGTCTGCAAGCTCAATGCTCCACTGATATCTCACGCAACGCCGGCCTCTACGTGCCGTTTTCATTTCATACAAGTCAAAGGAGCTAAAGATGAACCCTTAGGGGAGGGCAAGTGCATTTCAAGCGGTAATGAAGTGCCAGGATAAGTAATTAGTGTGTCATAAATTGAGGGGAAAACAATCGTCAGCCGATCTATAATTTCGCTAAAATAAATTGGTTCACGCAACAAACCCTGATTGAATAAACAAACACCAATCTGTTTACTACAGGAAAATATTAAACAACATAGCGCCTCTCTCTAATGGTCACATTACCCAGAAAGCTCCTGAAACACACACAAAGAACAATGAAATTATATTTTAAATAATATGCGTTAAATACATGCTCCGTCTACTCACAAACTGTTTTGCCATTTTTGCATGTCATTAAAGGTTAGTAGGCCTATATATTTTATTTTTTACTTTATATCTACTGTTGATTTCCTAAAATACCCATGTATTTTCCATCTTACCCGAAGCTACACACTTACACACTACACACATTTAATATTTTGTGAATATCTGAGAACCTTGATTATGACGGCACTCGCCATAGTAAATCACGATTCGCTGATTTCAACAAGTGGGACTCTGAAGAAACATAACAGTGTTATTTCTTGTGGTCCTTATTAATTACCCACAAACAAATCGTCTGTACACCCAACCACATAGCAAATTTAATCAACCATTAGTGATTTAATAGAATTGTCCCTGGTGTCACATGTGGAGAGAAATACACAACTCAGCTTTCGACTAAACAGAACAGGCTTTCGACCGAGCAACAACAACCGAGCTGGGGAACACAGTGAGGGCTGGCAAATATACAGTATACACTGAACAGGATTTACAGTCTGGAGACAGGTGTGGATGGTTAAGACATCAGGGTTGGGAACACGGCAAAGCGGCCCTCTGTTTGCAGGGAACTTGGAACACAGGCAGTGCGACCCTCTCTGGGCCAGGAACCTGGAACATGGGCGGAGCGGCCCCCTGTGTGCAGGGAACCTGGAACATGGGCGGAGCGGCCCCCTGTGTGCAGGGAACCTGGAACATGGGCAAAGCAGCCCTCTGTGTGCAGGGTACCTGGAACACGGGCAGTGCGACCCTCTCTGGGCTGGGAACCTGGGACATGGGCAGTGCGACCCTCTCTGGGCCAGGAACCTGGAACATGGGCGGAGCGGCCCTCTGTGTGCAGGGAACCTGGAACATGGGCGGCGCGACCCTCTCTGGGCCAGGAACCTGGGACATGGGCGGAGCAGCCCTCTGTAGGCAGGGAACCTGGAACACGGGCAGTGCAACCCTCTCTGGGCTGGGAACCTGGAAATTGGGTGGAGCGACCCTCTCTGAGTTGGGAACCTGGAACATGGGCGGAGTGGCCCTCTGTGTGCAGGGAACCTGGGACATGGGCAGTGCGACAATCTCTGGGTTGGGAACCTGGAACACGGGCAGTGCGACCCTCTCTGGGTTGGGAACCTGGAACATGGGCGGAGCGGCCCTCTGTGTGCAGGGAACCTGGAACACGGGCAGTGCGACCCTCTCTGAGCCGGGAACCTGGAACACGGGCGGAGCGGCCCTCTGTAGGCAGGGAACCCGAAACACGGCCAAAGCGACCCTCTGTGGGCATGGAACCTCTCTGGGCCGGGAACCTGCAACATGGGTGGAGCGGTCCCCTGTGTGCATGGAACTTGGAACATGGGCAGTATGGCCCTCTCTGGGCCGGGAACCTGGAACATGGGCGGAGCGGCTCTCTGTAGGCAGGGAACCTGGATCACAGGCGGCACAAGGTCTGGTAAGACAGGCTCTGGCAGTGCAGGGCCTGGAAAAGCAACCTCACCTGAGTCAGATACGAGTGCCGTAATCTCTCCAGGCACATTTATACACAGAACAGGATGTACAGTCTGGAGACAAGTATGAATGGTTAAGACATGAGGGCTGGGAACAATGTGATGACAGGAAGACCAGTGACCTCCACTCTCCAAGCAGGGATAAGACGGAGGCGGATCAGGACACCTGGACCACTCATAAGCTCAGGGACCCCCCCCAAAGAGAGAAAACATGATTCAGACTCCCCAAGACCTCTGACACAATTTGAGCACTGGAATCCACCCAAAAAAATCCCCAAATGGCCATCCCAGAATAGTCCATGTGTTTGCCTATTACTACCTGTTTAGCATTCTGTACCATAGTATGTGTTTCATAACAAATTCCTGGGGGAAAAAATTATACCTGTTATTTGCACTAGGAGACAAGGATTGAGACGCAGGTTGTTCAGACAGAATCAAACTATATGACATAATTAACTGACCGACACAATAAAACTCAACTCTGCCAAGCTCCCTGTAGATCTGCTTACAGAGTTTTTAGCAACACGGCATGTCAGTTTACTGCGCCTGTGCTTTGGCCTTTGCTGGCACCAACAGAAAAACCTTATCATTAATTAAGGACATTTTCAGATTTTTTTATGCTATTTTATTTTCCTTACTGTTTTTTCTTCTATAATTTGTTAACTCAAAGCCTTAAGACTTAAGACACATGAAAAAGGATGCCTGGAACTACCAATTAATTAGACCGGGGCTTGGATTAAATGTAAGGCTGCACAAGTCATAGGAAAAATGCTGTTGGTTCTGTCTTTGCAACCGTAAGCAAGTCACTTACCCTTGACTGATTTAGTAGCAACACCAGCCCTATCAGTGGTTGCCATGCGGAAAACTGTAAGCCTACTGCCCTTATAATGTCTTCAGGAGTGTTTCTGCATACAGGAGTCTGCTAAGCTGGTACAGTGAAGAGCTGCTGGGTGCAACTCTTTTCTGGAAGCAAGATTGAATGAGCACAGCCACCATGCTTGGAAATTAGCTGTTTTTTATATACCGTATTGCATAGATTTTATATATATATACACACACATACACACACACACACACACACACACACACACGCACATGTCAGGTAAACATATCTTTATGGGGACCGCTCATTCATTTCTATGGGAAAAATGCTAATGCTAACTATGACAACTTAACCCCCACCCAGCCCTAAGCATAACCATAAATGACCAAGCAAAATACAAGAGTTTTTGCATTTTTAGTTTTTTATTGTAGTCACAGATATTTATTAAATTGAGTTTTTGTAAATTGTAAACACACACACACACACACACACACACATATGGCAGTGACTGATGGCACCGCTGCTGTAACAAGTGAGCGACTGGATCTAGTTGACGAACTGAGTGACAGCTCATCTTAGACATTAGACTTCCCGAGTCAGGTCACGGCTGTTTTTTGCAGGAAACATTTCCATCCAGATTCTTAACACAGTTTGCAAAGATAATAAAGAAATTGAACAGATTCTCCCTCCGTTAAATGTGTACCGCAGATGGGCACCTTCCGCGATGGTACTGTCACAGATAAATATTTTAAAGTGTTAGAGATGTTCTGCAGGTAGCTGGAACAAGCACTTTGTGGGTGACACACTGAAGATGCTGGAGTGACCTGGATCTGCTCAGTATAGAGTCAGAATCAGTCATAAAGCTTCACTGTAAAGATACTAAGTACCAAGGCGCCTGCTTCCGTCCACTAAATAGGGCAGGTACCTCAGAAGCATCATGCTGGGGATGTGAACTGAGGTTGACAGAATTAACCTGAAATTGATTCTTAGTTTTTTGTTGCATTTTCAAAGTTGCAGTGCGTCTGTGCTATTGGACCCTGAAGCCACAATACTCAGCATATCTGAACTAATGAACCAGGCTGCCAACAGAGTTCTGGAAGTAAGATAGTTAATTAACACGTAATCTGTTACATAACACAAACTGTCGAGTGGCGATGAAAGAAATTTAGAACATGGCAAATCAAAAATATCTCATATTTAATGTCAAGACTCCAGTCTGCTGAATTCCTAAACAAGTCATGTCATTTGTTTTAAAGGCATTGGTGTTTACATTGACTTTACATTATATATAAACTTCTATTAGTATGTTTTTTTGTCAATACTAAGGCTTATTTTATGTCATGTTTAACATAATGGTATTTGTAAGTCATATTTTCCCAGGCGAAGCAAAATAACAAGGGATGTTGTTTTATTGTGAACAGTAACAGTTTAGTAATATCTACATGATGTATTTAAATGTAAACTATTATAATAAAAACATTTCATACAGGATCTGAAATTATACAAATGAAATTACAAAAAATGTCAAATCATGTCGGTCACACACCGTTTCATTTTCCATATTCAAGCATAAACAAATCATTTAAAATCCAGGGCTCACACAGCACTTTACGTAACAGCTGCTGTTTATTGTGGAATCTCTGGATATGCTGAAAATGGATAAAAGTGTAGAAATGAAAAGGCCAACAATGAAACCCCTGTAAGCCCACCGACCGCCTACCTTGAAGCTCACCCCCCTGTGATGAGGCGAC
>JAODLD010000040.1:21201389-21236223 GCA_026781065.1 Mormyrops boulengeri | reverse complement strand
TCCTCGAAGCCGTCCGGAAGTCGTTTTCCATGGCCTCACCAAACTCCTCCCACACCCGAGTTTTTGCCTCAGCGACCACCGAAGCCGCATTCCGCTTAGCCCGCCGGTAACCGTCAGCTGCCTCTGGAGTCCCATTGGCCAAAAAGGCCCGGTAGGACTCCTTCTTCAGCTTGACGGCATCCCTCACCTCCGGTGTCCACCAGCGGGTTCGGGAATTGCCGCCGCGAATCAATTAAATACTGTAATTGATTGATTGATTGGTTGATTGATAATTTAAAGCAGGGGCTGGTGAGGGGCTCAGTGGGCTAAGTTTCTGTGCCTGTGATCAAACGATCGGTTTTATCATTTAGGATTTATCATTTATCAACCTTTATTGAAAATGCCTCAGCCAGCATGCCACCAGCTGGTCCGAGGGAGCATAAGCACCAGTCAAACCTCTGTCCCTCACATAAAAGAGGCATACCAACAGGCCAGTGAATATGCATGAGTAAATCACACAGTCTGAAACACCTACAGTCTCCATGCAGCTGCTTTTAAAATCTTTGAATAACACCCCCCAAAGACCCATTTCCACTCTAATTAAGAGCCAAATATGCAGTATGTAAATTTTGTTGTGTGACTTGTTGAGTCACAGGTATGAAAATTCTTCAGTACAAATAAATTGCTATCAAAATTATATGGTGATGTGACCCCCCCCCCCAGCTGTTTGGTGTCACCCTCTCCGCCGTGTAGGTAATTACCCTGTGAATCTCACGGCGGCGCCCTGGATGGGTGCCAGCAGGCTTTTTCCCAGAAGGCTCAGCTGATAAAATCAAGAGCATAAGTAATCAGTCTATTTCTGGTCTTAAATATTCAACCAAGACAGTCTAATGTAGGTGGCGCCAAACTCTTGGGTCAAGATGTAAAGAGTACACTGTACCTGTACATGGAATAGTTACATACAGCAACAGATGTTACCGTTAGCGTGTTCGGTCACACCCAGCACGACAAACAGCAAACGAGTCCAAATAATGACTAGAAAACAGAAAATAGACGTTGCTATAGTAACGCTTAAGAAATTACGAGTCACATGAGGTACAAGAGCAAGTAATAGTGCAATTTCCTTTGGGATTGATACCGTTTCTGTCTATATGTCCATCGAGCTCTTCCTGGTTTGACTGTCGAGGATCCAGATGGCTTGGGGACGGAAGCTGTTTCGGTGGTGGAAAAGAAACTCAGTTTTAATACTTAAGTGTAAGCAAAAATGTGTGGTTCAGCGGGCTAAGCCTGCCTGTGGCCGGAATGCTATCAGTTTGAGTCCCGGCCCCTAAGCCCCAGCTCCGGGGGGGCTACATGCTGGATGATCCTGCATTGCGACCCCCAAGCTTGCTGTCACCTGTCTGTGTGTCGCATGGAGAGCAAGATGGGCGAGTCACATATTTTCTTTTTATGAAGAAAAAGCTGCGAAAAAAACGACTTAAATATGGTAATGACGTATCTGTTCCTTTATACCTCTGGCTGTTCTTGAACATGGTAGCCTGGGTTGGGTGCTGTAAAGCCTCCTGTCAGAAGGGACCAGCTAGCGGTTTGGTGGGGGTGGGGGGGGTCCCATAATGCAACAGCAGTCAACCTTCAGTAGCTATAGCCAGAGTGGTCACTGCCAGGGGCCGCCATACAGTGATTATGTCACCCGGCATATAAGCAGGTACCCCTTTTGTGAATGCCCTCCCAGGGCAGGTGCCAGGTGCCTGTGAGTTTCCAGTCCCCTCTGGGAGGTGTGCTGGTCGTGTAGTTTCGGCAGCCTGGTTCAGAGTAGCAGAGCAGAAAATAAAGCCTGATACAGGACTGGAAGTGTTTAGGCTGGAGGTGAAACCTAGGAAATGAAAGAGGCATGGAGGGAGCAGAGACGCACTCAGCCATGCAATAGACCCTCTACTGTTAGTAAAAAAAAAAAAAAACAGCCTGTGTAATGACGAGCCTGGCCACCAGGGGGCAGTCTTATAGGTGAAGGGGAGCCTGGGTGGATGCAGAGAATTGCTATGCAAACTTTGTTCTGTGGGTCACTGGGTTCTGCAGCCACCATTGCATCCAGCGATAAAAAATACAGAAAATAATCGCCATCAAGCAAGTTACCTGCCTGAAATCTCATCAGTTTATTAGCAGAGAGTTCCTGCAACATTGCATTAATGGCGCTCAATATTCTTTCAAACTTGAAATAATATGCCACAGGCCATCTCTTACTTTGACAGAGAAAAATATAGGCTTATTTGTCACTGATTTTAATATGATGAAGGACTTAAAGACTTTCCAGTGCAGTCAGGCAAACAAAACAAAAAAGGTCAGCCGAATGAAAAGGAAGATTAAGGTCTGCCTTAAGCCATCCTTCTTTTTATTGCTCCAGAATTCGGTGTTATAAGGAAATCTTTTTTATTCTTTTTTTTTGATAGTAACTGTGTGCTGTGATTTCGCTGTTTCTTTTGATGAAGAGGTGCAGTTGGGTATGGCATTAACAAAAGCATGGCAGAGCAATGGAAAGAAAAGCAGCCATTTTAGTGAGTATGGGTGTGTGTGGGGGGGGGGGGCACTGGTTCACTATAACCACTCGCTGGGAATTTTGCCAGTATCGTCCGTCAAATCCCTAACAACAGTCTAGATCAGGGGTGGCCAATCTTATCCAGAAAGGGCCACTGTGTGTGCGGGTTTTCGCTGCAACTGCCAAATTAGATTACTGATTAGAGGACTGATTGGCTGAAGAGTCCTCACACCTGGGTTTGAACAGCCGACCTAAAGGTTACCCCAAAAACCTGCACACACACCGGCTCTTTGCGGATAAGATTGCCCACCCCTGGTCTAGATTGTCTTTTAGAAATGATTATTTCAATCACTATGAGTTCTGATGTTTTCTTAATGTTATGTATTGATGCCAGGCCCCCTTAATATACAAAGGGAGCATTAGTAGGACATAATTGTCTAACATATGCATTTAGAATGACGGTACAGTTAAAATTTACAGTTAAAAGAAATTACAGTACAGTTACAGTTTAACAAACATGGTTTGTTAAAATGGTTGGAAGATCGACAGATAGATATATGTATCTTCCGATTTATTTCTTCTGATGAGGGCTGTGTTTGGATGGATGAAAATAATAATAATAATAATAATAATAATAATAATAATAATTGCTAGGAACAGGATCGGAAGAGGCCTGGAGCTCCTACGTCACCTAGTCCTCTTAGAAAGAGGAATTATTTTTAAAATGCTTTTAAAATGTCATTCTTCCAGCCGAAGAGCTCAGTACCACGTCAGCTGTGTTCACCAGAGATCCAATAACGTGTTTGCCACTGCCACCTGCTGTTGTGGTGTAGTTACTGCATGTAGCGTGACACTGGCCCCTTCAGGTGTTTGCAAGGTGGCAGATGCTGACCTCATGCAAGATGATGGGTGGAACTTGACTCTGAAAAGGCCAATAGCAGGAGGAGGAGGGGATGTTTACCTCACCTCTCCTCCAGAGACACAGTTTGGTTTTGCTTCTCTGTAATTCTCACTGCCCAGTGCAGGAGAATAGGGTTATGGCTGTTATGTAAGGCATGGGGTTGTTATCATACAATAATATTTGCCCTGTTGAAACTGTATCTAAATTGCCAAGGACACACAGTGAAAGAACACAGAATGGAATAGTTTTATTTCTTCTCAAGCCTGACAGACGCTTACACAACAAGGGCTCTGTCAGGCCAGTCAGCTCCCACTGAAATCTCTGAGAGGAATGGCAGGATGGCAGCGCGACACCTTGTTTGGCCACAAGAAGTGAGTGAGACTGCAATACTCTTCCTAATCTTCTGTAAAAAAGAAGGAGTGTGGATGAGAATCACGCTTAGAGGAATGTGAGAAAGGCCCACATAATCACCTTCACAGCTCGCCGTCAGGAAGAACGAATCCAGAAAGGTCTGTGTGAGACAGGGAGGGCGGATGCTTTACGGGGCAGCGCTTACCTGCAATTAGTTACTGACTTGCGCCAATGCGAGGCCGGCTCTCCTCTGGACAGAGTGAATCACCTGAGAGCTGCAAAGGCTGGGAAGCCAACAAGGGAAGGTATGCTAGGTCCCCTCTGATTACCACCTGGATCTTTCCTGCCCGCCCCCCATTGTTAGAGCTGAAATTTTGGATTTCTGTGTCATGGTCTGTGTGAAAGTGCCCCCCCCCCCATCCTATTCTCCCAGCTCTCATAATCAGCCTGTAATCACCCTTGGGGAAGGCCCAGCTTGGGACTCTGTGGACCAAGGCCACCCAGGACTTCCTCAAGCCGGGCATGAAGTGGCCAAGAACAAGGGACTGTCACCCACTGGCTGATCACCTTGAGTAAGGTGCTTAATCTGAATTAGCAGTCAAATATGCAGCTGTATGACTGGGAAAGACTGAGAGCAGATTTCAGTGGAAGTCATCAGCTGACCATGTCCTCACGGTGCGGTGAAAATATTAATAATTGACAGGAGAAAAGCAAAGTGACATATAAACTGACAGTGAGTAACTCAGGTGGCGGGAAGCTGGAAAGAGACAGAGGGAGAGAGGGAAGAGAGCGAGAGAGAGGGAGAGTGAGAAGGGGAGGGAGAGAGAGATGGAGAGAGAACGAGAAGGAGAGAAAAGGGGAGAGGGAGAGAGAAAGAAGGGAAGAGCGAGGGCCTGAACTAACTGGATGACCCTCAGGTGTCGCACCGTCACTAAAAGGAGAAACAGACATGTCTCCCCCATAAAGGCTCCGTTTCTCAGCTTGCCAGCGTGACACATATTGCTTAAACTGAAGATTCCTGAAGGCTGCGGGTTCAATCTCTGGCCCCAGAGCCGTGTGTCTGTGCTGTCCCTGAAGGCCTTACTGAACTCCCGTGCGGTTTGGTGTATAGTGGTTGTGAACGGTGTGTGTGAGTGTGTGTCCTTCTAGGGACTGGCACCCCATCCACTCTGCCCCCCGCCCTGTGCCCCCCTGCCGCCTCACCGTCACCCTATCCCAGATATGACCACATTATTTCATTGCTGTAATTTTATATTGGAATAAATTTTAAGAAAAAGATAAATAGATGTAATAATTATGTAAAGCAGTCCTGCTAATATACCTGCCACAGTTCAAACACGCCCACATATCTGCGGCTGTCAGATGTGTCACTTTATCTTAACACGGAATTTTATAAATATGGTTTAATTTGGCTGAATAGAGATGGATTTGCAGTTATAGCTTCAGTGTCACGGGTGCTAATCAGGCAGGTAATGCTTGTGAAGCAGCGGCTCCTCTCCATTCATACTGCACTTCTACCTGCTGAGCAGTAGGTGGCGCTGTAGGTGATTAGCGGGTCACGTATTGGGCCTCCTCTGTCTATGCTTCTGTAAGGCCCACCTCAGGTGTCACGCGACCAAACACCCCTTTAAAAGCCAACAGTCATAACGTTCACACCCGACCGCAGGCCACACACGCTATCACGTACGCTATTTGATGTCACGCTTCACAATGATCCGCATCGTGCATCCGCATGTGATTTCCGGACGTACTCAGACGCCAGCATCCCAAAGAGAAACATGACTGATTCTGTCTGTAAAGTGATTTATTAAAGCAAAACAGCATTAAAAAAAATCAAGATTACTGCAATAAAGCATGGATTCCAGAAATCGATAGTTACCAAACATTCTTATCAAGAAGAACAAAGTCCCCGCTTTAAATAAGGTTGTAAATGCAAATATTAACACTATTTACAGAGGAGGTTCATGCTACAGTCACAGCCCTACACCCCCTGCGAGGTCTGGGGTGGGGGTGTCGGCAGGCCCAGACGCTTCTTTATGAAGTGGGACACCAGGCACTGGGGGCGCTGCTGGTACTCCAGCAGGACTTCATGGGGGGTGGAGATCTGGTCGCCCTCGAAGCGGTCCAGAAGAGTCACGCAGATGACCGCCGCTGGAACAGGCCACAGTTTTTCCTCGTGAGGACCAGGGACCACAAGTCATGGGGTGACACCACAATACAGCAAAGCATCACCGAGTAGTTAGGAATGTCATAAGCAGGTGGGGGGGGAGGGGGAAACATGCCACCAAGTGTTAAGCTTTATTATTATTATTATTATTATTATTATTATTTTTATTATTATCCAGCATGTGTCTCTTTTCCCCAGCAAGCTGGAACTAAGCACAAAATGCGACGTTTCCGTTTGCCCGTGTGATGTTCCCGTATGGCATTCCCAATCTTTTCCAAACCAGCTGAGGGGATCAATTAACTTGCTGTGCACTTCAGCCCCTCCCCCCCATCTCCAGAGTTGGAAAGTTCCAGTTCCGAAAGCACAAGTCCAGATTTTGTTTCAAATTACCAGTTGAGTATATTGAGTCACAGTCACAGAGTACTCAAGTGGTTGGTAGAAACAAACTTTCTACTTGTGCCCATGTCCTCCCTTCTCCACACTTTGGGAGAAGGGTTCGTGGCCAAAATAAAACCAGAGCCACCTCTCCCCAAACACCTTGTGTCACGTGGGGTGGACCTGGCCACCTTCTCAGGAAGCACAGACACAAATTCAGCCTCATGGCAGTAAACGCTGTTTTTGAGTGGCGCAGTTATGCTTCTCACATCTGATCCAGCAAACTGGGATTTTCTGTCAGCTCCACAGCAGCTGTCTCCTTAACCTCCATGCCCCCTGGCTGCTATTAACGGAATAATCTGTACAGGAGAAGAGTCTGCCCAAGTCAAACTTCCGCAGTGTAAATGACTGGATACATTCTGCAGGAACTCTGGTTCAGCAATTGGGATTGAGAGCAGAATACCCACAATCCCCTTGGTGTTCAGTACCCCTACTGTTGGCTGACACATTAGCATGTCTCAGAAAGGGAGTTCATGGCCCAACTGGTTACCTCTGAGGCCACAGATGTGGCACATAGCAGCGAAGACTGTGGACTCCATCTCGATGTTCCTCACCCCGGCCTTGTGGGCCTTGTGCAGGTACTCCAGCTTCTCCTCGTTGGAGAAAGAACAGAGTGCACCATCCAGTCGGCCTTGACCTGTAGGGGGAGCACTATCCCTCAGCCAGGAAGCCAAACCTCTAAGCCAGGGGTGGGCCAATCTTATCCTCAAAGGGCCGGTGTGTATGCAGGTTTTTGGTGTAACCTTTAGGTCAGCTGTTCAAACCCAGGTGTGAGGACTCTTCCGACAATTAGTCCTCTAATTAGTAATCTAATTAGGGAGTTGCCGCGAAAACCCACACACACAATGACCCTTTCTGGATAAGATTGACCACCTCTGCTCTAAGCTGTAGGCATGGACCAACACCACGACATCCAGTATGATGTCAACATTTGCCAAAAACAAACAGCCATCTTTCATAGAAGGTTGTGTCCATTGAGTGTGGCTGCATGCATAACCTGTGCCGCACTCTGAACTTTAACCGCTCCGCTTGGAGTCTGAATAAGTACATGTTCTCCGCAGCGGAGTGTTTTCTAACTCTGCGCCGGTCTTGCTTCTCTGCAACACCTCCCACGTCCCTGCTGAGCAGAACGCTCTCTTTTCACACCGCGGTGGCGTCGAAGGGACGCTACCTTCGTAGAAGTCATAGGTGCACATGGTGTTGCTGATGATGGCAGGAAGAGCCGGGAGCTCGCCGGAGCATCGGAGCAGCTCTTGCGCGAGGCCCTTATCCAGCTCCGTGCTCCTGACGATCACCTGGCCGAGCACCACCTGCTCAAACTGCGGTTGAAAGAAGGAGTCTACTGCCTTATCGGTGATCACCACCGTCCCTGGAGGCAGGCCTGCGAGAGACATTCACCACTTGCTTATTTACTCTGCAGACGCTTTTTTCCTGAGCACCATGGATACAACATCTGCAGATAAGCGCAGTAACACAGCAGCCTGGTACAACGTTAGCACTGAATGGCACTGAGTGATTCAGCATTCGTCGCTAAGTGCATGTATCAGATTCAATCTGCACAGGACACCATGAGGCAAGCTGTCCTGTCAAACCAATTTACTTGTTCATAAGACTATTTTCTGATGAAGCAATTTGCATGACTTACTGCAAGGTTATTTGACGATGGTGCTGGAGATCCGAGTCCGGAAAATTCTCCAGCTCCGACTATCTTATTTAGGGCTCAGATGGGCATTTAAATTACTTCATTGGCTCTAACGAGGTGGTTCAGAAAAAGCTCCAGAGCTCAGCTCTTCTGGAACATGGTTGAATTCCTCCATCTCCATCCATAAGCACATTTGAAAAGTGTCATTTTAATTCCACTAATTTATGCTAAATATTGAAACAGTAAAGCCCCATTATTATTATTATTATTATTAATAATAATAATAATAATAATATTAAGCATTAGAATTATACAATGCTTTTTAAAACCCAAAGATGCTAACAGATAAAAAAACATGATAAAGCCTGGGGCAGAAAGGTACCGTCCTGGTAGATACTGAACAGGTTCTTCCCTCTGAGGGTTTTGATATTTTACCTTTGAACAAGATACCGAACGCAATGAGCCTCAGCAAAGAGGACCGGCTGTACGGATGAGCTCACCGATGCCGCCTGACGTGCCGATGCGGAAGAGGATGACATCACGGCAGTGAGCGTGGTGAAGCAGTTTGATGAGCTCATGAAGCATGATTGATATGGACGGGACCCCCATGCCGTGCTGGAAAACCACAGTGGTCAGTCAAGTGACGTTCTGCCTCTGAACTGACATGTGTGTAATGGGTCTTCTTTTTGTGAGGGAGTGTTCAACCCACAACGCCAGTACCCCCTCAGTAAAAATTGTGTGCTTGTGTGAGGGATGCTGTCACTCGTCAGGGAGACAAGTTCAGCATGGTTGCCGTGGAAACCTCAGAACCCATGTGTGGTGCAGGTGTGTGTGTGGGAAGGGGGGGGGGGGGTTTACTCACACTGATTGATAGCACAGGTCCCACTTTGTACATGCAGTAGCGATCTGTTCCGGCACAGATGTCCTGGATGTCACTGGCATTCCCGGAAAGACCCAGCTCCTGGTGCATGAACTCAGCGAAGGCCTTCATGCGGCTGGCACTGCCCCCAACACACACAAACTGGGGAGGCAGAAGGCGGCGCTCAGCTTCTTTTGCAAGCGACAATGGCCCTGCTCCCATTTCTAATGTGCCAGGAGTCCAGGCAGCCTTATTGACCTGAGAATCCTTTTTTTCTCTTTCTTTCAAGTTCCTCTAATTGGATTTTCTCCTCTCCTCGGGGCTCTCTCGGTTTTAGATTTTTGCATCCATAAATTTTGATTAGTTGTCATCTGTTTTAGATTACTAAACATTATTTTAATCATATTTATATGTTTCTGCCATTATGGGCCTTACGGCAATGTCACATGAAAGCGAGCTGAGTTCACTAACAATCTGCGGGAAGCTGAACCCCACCTTGGTGTCTCCGAACATTTCAGGCAGGTTGTGGGTTCTTGTGCTCAGGCTGAAGTGATACAGGATGTCTTCTTCCATGGAGTCCAGATATGGGTTCATCACATGCACCTCCTGGTCTCTGCAGAATATTAACCCTCTCTTTACCGGGATATCACCCCAGGGCAGGATATGTTGAACAAAACCAGGCTGATCTTCGCTGGTTTCACAATTAAAATTAGACCACACAGCACTCTTGTATTTAAAGGGCTTAATGATATAAAATTAACACTCATGAACTGAACACGGCAAATTCATCTGATCACCTCAACCCTGCTCCTCTTTCCATCAGAACATACTAGAAAGTTCTTGCTGTGCACGGAATTCAAATAGATCTAAGCAAATTGAGTTTCTCGTTGTTTTCGAATGTTGTGCCTAAAATCCTGTTGAGACCAATACTGCATTTTAAGAGCAAGTATTCACATGAACTTACTTTGTATATTCATTGCGCTCATTCCCCGTGCTTTTGAGTAGTTTTAGTGGCATCTTTGACTAACTGTAGTTTTCCTGAAATAACAATAATGTCAGAACACAGGAAGTATGTCTTAGACAAAGTGACACAAGACTCCGTGATGTGAATGCACCTCAACGCCGGCTCTTACAGAGTGACGAAGCGTCGTCTCGGCTCTTGGCACGCAACCCCACTATAACGTCCACACTTGAGGAGAATCTTAAAGAGCTGCCGCAGACTGAGGAGCTGTTATAGCCTTTGACACCCCTGGCCCACATCACCGAACAATCCTGGGGACAATGAACCCTCAGCTCCACCCCCCAGAAACCACCCAACAGATGCAGAGTCACTCCATGTCACGCCCTCATGCCGGCCGTAGCTGCTGTTTTCAGGTTATGGACTCACAAACCCTCAGAACACGATTCGACAATCATTCTCCATATTAAACCAGTAGACCTGTGTGGCTGGTATCAGAACATGTGCCCCCCCCTGCAATTTTCGTCACGATGGGAGTGTTCACTAACAGACACTGTATATTTGATGTTTCCAGTCTGGGATGGAGTTTGGTGGGGGTTAGATTTGTTTTGAAAGCTGTTCCTATCAATGTTCAGCTAGTTCCTGAGCACTGACAGTAAGGCGCATGTCTTTGGTAATACATGTTAATCAATAGACATCCAAAGCAAGCAGTGTTTATGCCGGAACACACTGTGTCCAAAACATCTAGAATTTTCCTTTGACGATTTCGCCGGTGATGGGGTAGCCAGCGGATTCGGAGTTACGGTGAATGATGCTGAAGCTACACTGAAAAATCCATCTATCAATATAAAGTCTTTTTTGAATGAAACGACAAAATAGACGGTCCATGCACGTGCAGGTTTAATGTTTGGCTGATGTGACTTCAGCAATGACGAATGCAAACATTTGGTTTTGGTCAAAACATCGGAAGACCTTGCATTTTACACTACAGCTTCCAAAAAAAGAGTAACAGTCACACCAAAGCAAATTAAAATGTCACAGTGAAGCAAGATATATATCAAGAGAAGGAATTCAATGAGGAGAATTTGCTCAATTACTAATAGCAACTTACAAGAAGATCCCTGCCTAATATCGGACTCACAACCCTGACTGGAATAAGAGGTTGGAAGATGGATTGACAATCATGCACGGCAGGTCAGATGCTTCTGTAAGAGGACAGCTTGACTTTACAAAGGCTTTCGCTCTATTCAAATGCAGGATGGGGGCCGCCTCAGGTGCAAACAAAAACCGCTCCTTCACAGGTTTAAGCAGAGGATTCTAGAGACCGGGTCCCAAGGGGGCGTGGTCCGAGGGAGTGACCTGCTGCACGTTAGGAGCTGCTGTATATGGCAGACCCAGCAGGGGATGCTGAAAGCAAACATCAGATGTTGGCAATAATAATCATTGAAAAACATTATATATACAGATGCATACAAAAAAATGATAGAAGATGGCCATCTGGAGTGAAGGAGGTCGGATTGTATGGGCGGCATTTGTGGTACGGCTCCTGCTTCACTCTGCTTCACCAGCACCTGTGCTCTCCTCTGCTGGGGTGGGGTCTCTTGGGTCAGAGGTCACACCTGAGGAGCACAATCGAGCTTCTGAGTAGCAGATCATAGTGGTTGTACTAGTGAAATTTTCAGCTATGAAGTACATAAGTGGTGCATAATATAATTGCAAGTTACCATTCAATCCCTGGATAAGGAAACTCCGATAAGCAAATCATATCTATGGCCCGTTTTTTCAGCATCATAAAAACATGATCATGAAATCTGTGGCAATGCGTTGTGGGAGTCTGACTGAGAAAATCCCATAACAAAATAAAAGATTCCTTACTAGACTCGTCGTCATCATCGCCGCAGGGTGACTTCTTCTCGTCTTCGGCGTATCCAAAGCTCAGTAATTTTGACATGCTGACAGGAATCCGCCTTTTCTCGAAGGACCTTCGGGGAATCGCAAAACAGGTGAGATGCTGCCAAGACTCTTCAAACTGGAGGACAGGGGGCATGATGTGAGCACTCAGAATCGAGAAAAGACCAGACAAGGTCAACCCTCAAGACGAGTCTACTGGCAGCAGTGAGGCGATAGAACGTGGTGGGACCAGATTAGAGCAGAGCCAAGAGAACAGCTGGTTTCACACGCTGTACTGGGGGTGTGGAGTTACTGCCGTAGTCGTATAGCCAAATGGATGCTTCGAGGTCTGTAGGCTTTGAAACCATAGCAGCTCGTCATTGCATACTGCTGTCAAGCACATATACTGCCATTGTTCTCCAAGAATTTGTCATAAATTTGAATTCAAACTCTTTACAAACAATGACAACATACCCCCCCCCCCCCATGAGGGGTGTAAATATTTTTAATATGAGACAGTCATATGACGAGATTAGCATGCTCAAGCAATAAGGTCATAGTAGCACCAAGAGCAGATAGCTTTGTGGTTAAGGATTCAGACTTAGCACCTGAAGGTTGTTGGTTCAAATTACACCCTTTTGAAAGCCACTCAGTCTAATAATAGCTGTAATGAAATATCCCGCTCAGTTAAGGGCTTTGAAAAACGCCTCTACTTATGCCTTTCATCCATAGTAAATAAGAGTACAGTGAGCGGATCCCACGAGGTCGGGCCCGTGTGGACACCGACGAGTTCAGCTGTCTACGGGAGACGGCCTTGGCAACAGCGAAAAGTAAACAGCAAGCCTGGTTACTCATTACCATCAAAACATTTCATTAACAGCCTTTATTTATTTATTTTGAAAAGGTCAAACCATGCAGTTTCAAAAGAAACCAGAAAGGAGTAATTGGTCAAGATGAGCCAGGGAATGAGTCTTGGCACTAATTGTCCATCCACATCCTCATTAAACATTTTCTTCTCCGCGTGTGATCAAAGGTCTCCAAGTTAAACGAGATGCAAATTCACTTTTGATATGGGGAAAGGGGCATATAACAATGCTGGTCTCCAGTTATGGTGACCGTGTTCCCACTGAGATCTGAGGCCAGCACTGCCTGAGTGCTGATGTACTGGAACTGGATGGAGGTAGGAATGCAGAGACAGAAGGGGGTGTTGTCTGTACCCTAAGCACACAGAGCGACCACGTACAGCACGCCCTGGGCGCAGAACCTGGCACCGTGATGGCAAACCCACGGCCCGTACAGGGTGCCAGGGTGGAGGTAACGGAGGTACCTGTGTCACGAGTTAAGACATCAGTGGTTAAGATCTCAGCCTATAAGCGGGTTCATACTTACTGCGGACGTGCCTGCAGTAACATAAATCACGTGGGTGGGGTGAGGGGGCCGCGTTCGAGGGCCCTGCTTACTGATGGCAGGACACGGTCACTTCTCCACAAATAAGTAGATAATCATTTCCTAACTCGTCACAGTGTAAAACACAAGCCAATTAATTGGCAGCTGCAATCAAAACTGCTTGATCAACTAACTCACCTCCACTCTTTGGTTTATGATAAGCTTACTTGTCTTTTGATAGAGGACAGAGAGAGGTAGTTTAGAAAGCACCCTATATTACCCAGTGGAAAGTGGATCTTCTGGCAGGAGTGAATCTTGGGACTATACTCTCTAGTATCCACAGCGATACCAGTAGCATATAGCTTGTTTTTAACATTTTCTTTTGACCATTTTAGCTTTAATTCATTTCTAAAGGATATTTAATTCAGAATAGTTATAAGTTATAAAGTTATAATGACAATTCTTGATATTAGAAAAACAATTTAGCTTCGGAGATTCAAAATGCTTCTCATTTATTTTAATGGGAGTTCTGATATCAGAAATTCAATTGTAACTATATATAATTAAAATGGAATTATAGCTAGTTACAACGGAATTCCTGGTGTCAGAAAATGGATTTTCAACTAGTTCAAAATCTACATTAGGCATTTTGACTAGCTAAAGCACAAGGGAAAGGCTGTGGTGGTTATCAGTCTCTAAGCAGGGCACCGGCAGACCCGGGGGAGGATGAGCAATGGGAACATTCCTGGATCTCCCCCCCAAACCCTCATCGTTCAGACCCATTACTCAGCAATGTTTGATGAATTAAAAATAAAACTGTGAAACTGTTATGGCAGCATGAAATGCGAGCAGGTGATTTCTCTGTACATATGAAACTTACATCCTGTAGCTCCTAATCATTAACGCTAATTGCCTTCATCATGCAGATTAGTAGTTAAACTTGGTTTCACATATTCTGGGGCAAAGGTACAGATATAAAAAAACATACTTGTGCCAAGATACAAAACTGAGTCATTTTCAGTAATAACTCCACAGGATGAATGAATAATCAAACAAATGATTGTTTAAAAATACACACCATGCCAGAAAACTGATTAAAACCTTTTAATTATATCTTATACAACACGTCTTACTATTTGAAATGATATATGAATTGCATATTAGCTGCAGAATATTATTACGCCTTTACTGCAAACTGAAGCGTTGATAAAAGCATACTGCCACCTAGTGAAGAGACGCGGGAAGTGCACGTAGTAAGTCCGCACTCACGTTTTCTTGTACTTGTTCGCCTGTTGAACATTGTCAGATGCTAAAGTCATTTTATCCATTTCCTCGTACACTTCGGAAATCTGCATGGCAAAATGAAAAGGGAGTTAAATCAGGTCCGCTACTTCTGTTTTGCTGTCCGCTATTTACATGATGAGAAGAAAACGGATAGCAAAGAAACTAAATCGCACAGCACCTAGAGACAAACACACCCTTTTTACAGTTACTGAATGACATTAAATCACATCAAGACCTACAATCATTCAGGATGGGAGATCTCATGGGAGAGTACACAGTGACACAGAATAGGCGGAAATCAATTGAAGTTAATATATTTATGGCTAAAAGCTAGAAAACGATAATATTTGCTTCATGTTCCTTAACAGACTCAGGATAATGATGGGCTCTGATATCAGTCATTTCTGAGTTATTACAAAGCAGAGAGAGAGAGATACAAGCCATCTGCCAAACCACAGAGTTTGGCGAAACTAAATCGGAGCAACTGCCACATCACAAATTTGTCATGAGCGTGACTTATGCTGGACATTTGGAAGCACATCTCCGGCGCCAGATTCTGGACAGCTGAAATACGAGCAAGAGAAAAAAAACATTTCATCCCAGCAAAGGAGTTTGAAATTCCTGTATTGTAAAAATGTGGATTATGGCCAGACCATGTATTCATGCAGATGGTAAAATAATTATTTAAATCCAAGGCGCAAAGCAAGCAGCTACAAGGCAGAAAGTGTAAATTAAATGATTAATATGGAAGAATGGAGTGTGAGGCACAGAAACAGTTTGGGGTGTTGATTATGGCCATTCACCTTCTCTGGATCAGGAGATTTGGTGTCATTCTCTCGCTCCCAAGCTGACTTATTGTCACCCCCAAAGGGAGCAGTGATTGGCTGGAAGGTGCCTTCGGTCGGACTTGTCTTGGCCTCCTCAGGCGTCATGATAACAGCACTTGTTCTTTGAGTCAAGCTGTAAGTAGAAAAGCCATAATAATTTTCCTCTACACCTACGGCTGAAATACAAACTGAATTATATAACACTGAAAGTTATGCAATTCAATGCTATCGATAGACAGTTTTGCTTTTTTAACATTGTAACTAATCTGTAACTAATGTATAACTAAATATGCACAAGTAACAAATATCCATTAGGAATTCAACAACATCAAATTGCCGCTTAAGGGTGAAAACAGGAAAGGTTTTTATTAGTCGCATAATGTATGTGCATACTTCTCTAATGAAATTTAAAAAGTAACACCTTAAATACTCAAAATTAATAATCTTACCATTTCTTTAAAGCATAAAATAATAAAAAACGTGAAATATTGGAACTATGCAACCATGAAGGAAATTAAGTTTTATTTCACTGTCAATGTAAAACCAAACGGAAAATATGATAATCCACAAGTTCTCACACAAATTATACCCCAGCACTTGGTGGGTGAGGGTTAATTGTCACATCTCTTACCGCTCATTTTCTTTAGAGTCTAATTCGGCAGCAAACCAGTCAGGGGGTTTATACTGAGCACCGCCTTTGGTGATCACACTTGGTTCATCGTGCCACAGCAAACCTGAGCATTTACACGAGGAACACAGGATTTTAATGTCAACCAGCCTTCTCTGGACACGGTCAGCTATCCATAATGTATGGGATCTGCGCATAACCGAGCCAACAAAAAGAACCAAAACAAAAACACTACTATACATTTGAAGCAATTCCCCTTATCAGTAAAAAGGAAGCATATTTCATTTACAGTTTATCAGTGGTGGAAAGTTCAGGTTCAGAAAGTACAAATCCAGACCAAGATTTTGGTTCAACCAACCAGTCGAGCATAAATAGTCACATTCATAGAGTTCTCAAAAGCTTGGTTGGAACAAAATCTTGGTCTGGATTAATACTTTCTGACTGGAACTTTCTGCCTCTGCAATGTAACATGTCTGGTTGAGTATGTAGGTGGAGTTGATTCGTTACCCTTTTGCCCCCCTTGTTTGGCGAGTTTAACGTAATCGGAATCGGTCTCAAAAATGCCCACACGGCGGCCGCGCGTCCTCTCTTCGGGACCCGCCTCCACATTGTTGGACAGCCCAGGGATCTGCGACGTCGGGCCCCGTGATCCATTGCTCACTGGGTCACCAGGGTGGAAAGTTTTTATGCCTGAAAGGAAAATGTAGTGGGGTTCAATATGGGTGTATTTAAGTTAGGAAAAAAGTCACTGTTCATAACCACCGAAACTGATTGCACTGTTGCAGAATAGTGCTACGCTATTAATAGATCCTAAATCACCAGAAATGTATAAATAAATCAACATGTTCAGAAGAGACTCTTGAGCCAAGAGTGAGGTGAGACCAGGTCGTAGTCTGTGGAGCCCATCAGTGCCGATGTTTCTTGTGTGGGTTTTCATGAAACTACACAGGCAGAATAAAACACTATGAAAACTACCTGAGTAACGGATGTATTACTTTGTGTATTAAATAGCGTGGAAAGAACACAAAATACCATTCTGATCAGTGCCTTTAGTAGCATTTACAGTTTCATGTTTGATTTTGTAATACATTGGAAATTTGTTTGCTGCTTATCTATTTGTAATGCAGACCACATAGGAACTGGTTTGTATTTTCATTACCTATATTTCATTAAAAATTCATTGGTACAACCATTAGATATACTGAATCAAAACTAGCAAAACCTAGATAACTTATAACACTAAAAACAAAGCTTCTTATGGTGACACTGCTAGTAAACTATAGAAAACATTTAAAAATGAAACAAGAAAACTATAACATGATTATAACTGGACGAGTTTGTAAGGTTAAGATGGATGTAAAGTAAATCGATTTTTGAAGCGTTTGCAGTCTACCGTACTACCTCACAAAAAAGCGCAGTAAAAAATGACGAGCGCTGGTTTTTCCAAAGCAACGATTAACCGCACAAAATAAGCCCAGTGCCAAGTGAGATCGTCAGGGAGTAGCAGTTCACTGACTAATTACACTCTTTAGTGCAATGACACCTTACAATGACTACGGTCAGCCAGCGCTCCAATTTTAGATCTGGGACACTTGCCTTGCTTCTTCCGTCGATGATCTGCATCGCCGCTCATGACTGACGAGGATGTCTTAAACAGCGTTTCTCTGATTCTGCAGAAAAACTGGGAAAGGGATGAAATAAGCTAAATTACTAATGTAGAGACAGAACCACGGAACGCAGACGTCATGCTAAAGCAGTAGCTACCGATGTGAGCAGGCTATGCAGAAAAAGGCAAAGGGCCTTCGATTTAACGCCATTTAAAAAGTACATTTAGTAAGAACAAACAATTTTCTATGTGAAGTAAAACGATCCATCGCATAGCAAAGAGGGAAAAAAACCAAAAATCGGACCTCTGATTCTCCAAACGAAGTGGAAGGCGATGACGAGTATTCGCTACCTGGCTCCTTCGCTGGCGATGTCAGCGCTCTGACTGTTTCCGGAAGTTCAGCTGAACGGTTGCCATGGCGATGGAGCGGAAACCCCAAGGATGAGGAGCATCCAGTGCCGCGCGAAGTCGCGCGCCGACGAGAGTTACCTATAAATACCTTTATTAGACTGACCAGGGGCGTCAGAAGCATTTTCGATGTGGGGGGAACACACTGGCGGTGAACTAATGTGGGGTGGTCCAAACGAATAATTATGAGATGTGAGGGGGACACGTCCCCCTCACATTTAATGGCGACGACTGACATAATGAGACTGACATTATTATTATTATTGTAATTATTATTATTATTTTCGTCATTGTTGTTTGTTGTTGTTGTTATTAAAGTACATACTTAGTTATTCCTGCCAGCACAGAACCATACATCAACAATGGAATAAAACGTGCACAGATACACATAGAAACAAATATACATATTGCAAACAATTTCAAAGACCATAAACACAGTGAAAACATTTATAGTTTTCTTCCTATTCTTAATAATAATAATAATAATATTTATAACAACAACAATAATAATAATAAACAGTGGATGTAGCAATATGTGTCATGCCCCCCACCCGGCAGAATCCACGCCCCCCCTCCTGCCCTATTTAAACCTTCCGGGCTTAGATGGCCTGTGTGAAGTATTGTTGCCCTTTCACGAGCCATCCTCTTCTGATCCACCTGTCTTGTGTCTCCCTGCCTCGCCCGTCCCGCTCCGTCCCGCCTTGCCCTGTCCCGCCCTGCCTCGCCCGTCCCGTCCCGTCCTGCCTTGCCCGTCCCGTACTGTCCATGCCTTTCCCGCACGGCACTGCCCCCCCCTGTACCGGCCGCTTCCGTCCTGCCGCACCCCCCCACCGATGCCTCTCGTCGAGTCCCCTTCGCCAACCTCGACTTTGAAGACCTTTACAGTTCATTCCAGTCCCTCTGCAGGACAGTGAGAGAGAGAGCCGGTTCTCAGCGTAAGCCGCCGCTCGCCAGTGTCGCCGCTCGCCAGTGCTGCCGGTGACTTCTCTTTCATGAAGGTCCGTGTGTGCTGGTTTCATAACCTTTTTCCCATGACTCCAAACCCTCTTAGCAGACACTGGTATTTTCACTGGGGCGTCTGTTGACCACGCACCCCTGCATACTCCGACCCTGCAGCCACTGACACCACGGCAGTGCCCACCCGAAACCGGACATGGTAACTACGTCGGTGTTTCCCGCAGTGCTGATGGTGTTAACGAGCTGTGTTCTGACGAACTCTTTTTGTCTTTCAGTATTACCAACTGACTGGTTTAGCACTACAGATTCCTTAAAGGAGAGCTTCCGAATTGCCAGCGGTCTGGACTGGTCTAATATTGACCTTTCATATTACCCTGGTTAGTAACATTGACCTTTCATGTTACCCCAGTTAGTAACAATGACTTTTGTATTACCCCAGTTAGTAACAATGACTCTTGTATTACTCCAGTTAGTAATTTTGTGCTTTGGTATTATGATGGTGATTCTTGTGCTAGTACTTCCTAAATACTCGTAAAAATCATTTACTTGTTAGGGACATGCTTTGAACATGGATGAAGAAAGACAAGTTATGAGCTTACGTACAGTAGGACTAAAGGTAGCTGTTATAGTAATGGTCATTTCATTTCAGACCTGGTGGAAAGCATGCGTCAGGCAGAGGTCTGTGATTGGGCGCTGGACCCAGCCCTCTTCACGTCCCTCTGTGATTCGCTGAACCGCTTCTTCACCCAGAAAGGCCTGATTGGCTCAGCTTCCGGCCCGAACCCCACAGCCCCCTCTGCGGTCCACCCCATCCTCAGCCACCCGTCCCCTCTCGCCGCTTCTCCGTTACTGTCTGCTCCCACCAATAACCTCCACCCACTGCCTCCCAAGAGGGCCGTTCCCTCACACCATGTCCTGCAGAGGATGCCCATGACCCAGTCCAGCGATAACACACCTCTTGCATCCAACAGTAAGTATTTCATTGGATGTTAGCATAGCTGTTGTAGCTGTTGATTTCAGGGTGTACTAGAAGCACAATCCCAGTTAAAGGGTTCTGTAAGCCCCAGGGTATTGAAAGGTCCATTTTACGACAACAACAACAAATTGATTTTTGTATAGCGTGTTATCACATTACATTGTCTCAAAGTGCTTTACAGCATATCCGCCGAAAGCCCCCAGTGAGTAAGCCAGAGGCTTACTACTATACAGTCAGATACTTCAAAGCTCATAAAGGGGAGCGGCGTTGGGGTGTCGTTGGGATTATTTATCTGGCCCTCTTGCCTCACCTCCTAGTGCCCGTCCAGCCTCAGCCTTTGACCCCCAGAAGCCGACCTCCATTAAGGAATCTCCATAGCAACAGCGAAGAGATCCAGGATGACTTTGACTGGGATTCGCTCATCGTTTGAGGAAAACAGGTTTTGAACATTACTAGATACCGCAAACTGCCAGCAGGTTCACCAGTGTCGAAACACAAAACTGAGAAGAAAAGAAAAATATGAGACCAACTGTCACTACCACAAATATTACTTTGGTCCGTAGGGGCTGAGGGGTTTAACTTCTTTTATACATTACTGTAACGCATTATGTTGTATTAACTTTGGAGTACCCTTTTTCACTAGGTTATAACCTTAACTAATAAGATGTTTTATCTATTCAGTACATTTTTGTTAATTACTTTATTCCAATAAAACTTAGCAGCATGTCAGGTACCTAATTTTATGCTCTTTTATTAATTACAATTAATAGCATTTTCATAGAAGAGTGGAACACTTCACAAATGGTATGAATTTAGAGTGTTTTTTATGTGAGTGCAGAGGGTAATATCACAAATGAAGGCATGAGAGTCTGGGTACATGTAAATATAATGAGTTAATGTCTCAAGAGGGCTCCCTGTGGAAGCTTCAAAAAACACACTAATGATTTATTGAGGATCTTAAGTATGGTCCGAGTTGGAGTAAACTGATTGTTTCATTGACATAAATGGCTTGTGTTTGGTACAGTGATTAAATTTAACAATGAAAATGATTCTGATTAAATATAAAATCGATATTTGACATTTGATTCTCCCCAAAATAAGGGAAGTTTGTTTTTTCTATATAACTATGTCATTAGTTAAAAATATATGTATTTAATGATGATAATTCTGTGAGTGATACTGCTCTAATACCATTGTTCTGCATTGTGTACTGTAGTGTTTCTCAGCCCAGTCCTCAGGGACCCCCACACAGTCCACAGTTTTGGTCCCTCCCAGTTCCAAACAGAACTATACCAGATATTTGGTGTTCTTGATTGCTTGTTCGGTTCAGGTGAACTGAGAGCTGGGATGGAGCAAAAACGGGGACTGGATCAGTATTACTTTTAACTAATTTTAGCTGGGTGAGAGTGCTAGCGTGATGGACTGGCATCCAATACAGGCTATTCTCTATGCTTCTGGGCTCACTCTGATGCTGTACTTAATTAGCAGTAATGAGAAATGGATGCACCCACTGTAATATACTGTACACAAACTGGGGATATCAGTGAAGGATTATGAGCCTCATATTAGCAGTACAATTGGATGAATGGGCATGCACAAGAATACAGTTCTGACAATATTAATAAAATATTTCAATTGCTATGTTTTTATTTTTGATTTATTTCTCCCCATTCTGGTTTTCAAATATGCATGTTCACAGTTGATGCCACACAAATTTGACCCAAGAAATATATCTTAATATAAAATAACAATCATCAAACATATAATTAAAAATAACTGTGTGGATCATCTCGGTCTCCAAATAATATTTTATTCATTGAGATAATGTGAAATCAAAGCATCAGTTTCTAGATCTTTAGTTTTCTGACCTGTGTATTACAGCAACCACTGGAAACGCATATGAGTAATAAAACAGAGGGAAGGTAGGAAAACCACAGAAAAAGAAGTTAATGCTTTGATTCAAAAAATAAAAAAGTCAGTTGAAACAAAGACTCTTTTAATATATCATTTTAATCCCAGCATTAACAAGCACTGGAAAAAAAAAAAGTGACCAAAAAAAACCCCAGAAAAATTGTACATTACATGTGTCTTCCAACTGCAACCCTCTACTGTGACAATAAGACCAAGGAAATGGAAACGGTCTGAGGACACAGATACAGCTCAAACAGGCTGACAGGCAGGCTGACAGGCAGGCACACACACGCGCACATGCACACACACGCTCTCACCCACCCACACACACAAATGTCCACTTTCCCCCTCACCAGTTCAATGAATGTTCGAATTACTGTCAATTCTCAAAAAAGTTCAGCATTTCATTGAATTACATTTATAAATTTGATTTTTTTTCCTTGTTCCCAGAATGGAAATCTATGATAAAAAATAAATTACATTAAATTAAATTAAAAAGAGAACATCTACTCTGTGATTCGACCAGATTCTGTTAGAAATGTTAACATGGCCTTTCCGTCTGACTGGTTTATGGTTTCTTTTCAGTCATGGCTAAATGTGAGCAAGTTTCAGTGAAATCAGCTTGTTATTGGCCGAGCTAACCCCTCCCCCAAATCCTCCCAACGTCCAGTGCAGTAATACTAGTTTATACTGATTTCACTTGATTAAAGTTTCCCTCCCATATCCTTCTGTGTTTATTTCATAAAGAACTAGGGAAAACATTTAAATGAAGAAAATAAACAAATAAATACATTTCTCTGCCTCCCCTCCATTCTGAAAATAAAGAAATTGAAATGCTCTCTGCAAATACGAGAAATCAAACCAATTTTGTTTTCTTGTTTTAAATATAGAGTTGTACACACATTTTATTCCGACACATAAATTGTGTTAATCAGGAAAGTGGTGAATTTTCTTAGAGAAGAAAAGGATTAGTGCTTCCTCCTGTGGCTGCCCCCCCACCCACGGCTCCACTGGCTCCCATTACTCCACCGCCCCCTGTGCCCCCACCCAAAATCAATTGTGGCTGCCCTGGTACTCCTGCACCCATGAGAATGGTAGCTCCCGGTGGGGCCATGGGAGAGATTCCTCCATAGGGAATGCCCATAGGGCTGGACTGTACCACCCCCAGACCCATCTGTGGGGGTGTCATCTGAACTCCCATTGCAGGCATTGCCAGCCCGGGCTGGACCATTCCCAGAGTCGGAGGGGTCCCCAACATGGGGTTGGGCGGTACAGGGCTGGTGCGGAGCTGGCTAAGGCCTAGTGAGGAGGTCTGGGGAGAGATGGACGCCATTGGGGCTGCACCAAAGGGGTTGGAGGATGGGGGAGGAGTAGGAGAAACCCCTCGGCTGGAGATGGAACTGCCCGGAGTCATGGCCATACCCGGGGCGGGAGAGGCACCTAAAGGGGAAGGTGAGGGTAAGGGGGAGAGAGAGGAGTTACTGGACAGCAGAGACAAAAGGCAAAAATCTGTATGAGGGAAAACGATATTGCAGAACACCTTCGACCGTAAGAGTGAAGAGCCTTCTCACGGACAGCAGCAAGTTCTGACAAACTGATAGAACAATTACAGTATATGCCTGGACTCTCGCTCTGTATCTATATTGATCTGGCAAAAAATGTCACACACGGTCATTCTGGATGACAGACGGAAGGAGGAAAAAAAACGGATCTATAGAACATTATGCGCTGCCACTATGTTGTAATAGCTATGTTGGGGAACCTTCACATTAGATTTTTCCTATCCAGATTATACATTTCTGAATGTACCCGGCAGATCTCACCAGTTAACCCTGGTAGCAAGGGCTTGCTTGTTGTGGAATCAATAATCTCAGATTGGTCAGTCAGTATAGCTTAGCATCCAAGCCAGCTGTGAACTTGAACGTGACAAACATCTGGTGTTGGACTACTGCTACAAGGGATTTAACGCTCACATCTAAACAGCAAGACTCACTTTAACAAGCAAAAATTGACCATCTTAGCTCCGTTGGCCAACTGAATTTCTTTTTTTGCACTTGTCTGCCAGAGAGAGAAGTGTGATTCATCCCTCAACACACGTTTCCACTGCTCCTGAGCCCAGAGGCGGGGTGCTTTACACCACTCCATCTGACGCTTGCCATTGTGCTTGGTGATGTGAGGTTGCATGTAGCTGCTCGTATATGGAAGCCCATTCCAAGAAGTTCCCGGTACATCATTTTTGTGCCGGGGTTAATGCCAGAGGAAGTTTGGAACTCTGCATTTATTGAATCAACAGAGCATTGGTGACTTTTATGCACTACACGCCTCAGCACTCGGCGACCCCGCTCTCTTACTTTATGTGGTCTGACACTTTGTGGCTGAGTTTCTGTTGTTCCTCAATGCTTCTATTTTGCAATAATACATTTACAGCTGGCCGTAGAATATCTAGTAGGGAAGAAATTTTGCGAACTAACTTACTGCAAAGATGGCATCCTATGACAGTACCACGTTTGAATTCACTGAGCTCTTCAGAATGACCCATTCTTTCACAAATGTTTGAAAACCTGACTGCATGGCTAGGTGCTTCATTTTATACACCTGTGGCAATGGGTCTGAATGAAATACCTAATTTTATGACTAAGAGGTGTGTCCCAATACTTTTGTCCTTATAATAAATGCATCAAAATCAACTAAGCAACCCCCCCCCCTCCCCAGTTACTGGACACTTTGGTCTGACCATAAGTTCAACCACTAAAATAACATTCTTACCAATCACTGAAATATCACCTAACATTCTAATCAAAAGGCATTTTAATTAGCAACACTTAGTGTTATTGATAAGTTAAATCCATGTCACTTTTCATAGAAGCTGTAGAACTAAAGTTGCAATTGACAGTGTGAGGTCCATTCTAATTCCGATCAGTGCTGATCACAGCAGCGGCTTGCATACTGAATAAAACCTAGTGCTCAGATCTCATAGGCAATACTTCCCATGATAACAAAATGCATGTTTATACACACAAATATATGTATGAATACTGACACTGAATACAGGAGATTTCAGTGTGAAAGAGCATAGATGTTCAGACAAACACGCCTCGTGTCTGTTTCGTGTATCCTTACCCTGTGTCTGCAGAAAGGGGTTGTGGGTGGACTGGGTGGAGATGGATGGGGGGGGTCCCTGTTTGGGTTTGGGCTTGGATGACACCAGAGAGTCCAGGTCCACCAGAGCCGCGTTTGGACCGAGAAATGATTCGGGAGTTTTTCTCACTGGGAGCGAGGAGCTCAGGGACGAAAGGTCAAAGGGCACAGGTGAGCCAGTACTCCCCCCACCTTCCCCGCCCACTCCCGTGGACCCTTTCAGCTCCAGATCACCTGGAAATAGTGACGACAGAATTAAACGAACACATGCACGCTCAGGTACTGACTGCAACGGACACCGTGAAGATACAGAGAGTACCGTCCAACTGGCTTCACTCTGACTGACGCCAGGACGCTGGCTACATCTTCCAGGATAGAAAGGAGCCCACACTTACCTGTGCCATTCGTGGTGTGTTTGGCTGAACCTCCCCAGGGGTCAGAGGACAAAGAGTCAGCAGCTACGGCACTTACGTCTGCAGCCCATGGGTCACTGGGCGCGGAGGTGGTGACTGGAGCCACACTGCTCCCCCACGGGTCAGAGCTGGCCTGAGTCACAGCTGAGAGAGACATAGAATGAAGTGGTAAGCGTCACACTGAGCCAGCCAGTGAGGGCTCAGGGCACATGACACACGACACCGTCCTCTACCTGTGGAACCCCAGGGATCTGCGTTCACCCTGGAGGAATCTCCCCATGGGTCCGGCGCGGGGGCTACTGTGGTCCCGCTCCCGCCCCAGGGGTCAGCGCTGGGTGGAGAAGCTGGCGAGGACCCACCCCATGGATCTGAGGGCCCCCAAGGGCCAGGGGCAGTCTGAGTCGTGGGTGGGGGAGACGGACCGGTGGAGGCTGCTGTGGGGGGAGCAGCCGGGGCCCCCCAGGGGTCAACAGTGCTCAGCTCCATGAGAGAGCCCTGGGAGAGGGGGGAGAGTAAAACAGAGACAGGCAGACAGAGACAGGAAAGGCCAATTCATACTTTTCAGCTTTCGTTACAGACAAGGGTGAGTGACGTAAATTTTGGGGTTAGCTGCAGACAGCTGTGGTCAGTGCACGTGTAGCCCAGATTTTTATGTCTAGCGGAAACCATGCACATCGACCGTGCATCTGCAAAATTAGGTATTTCCAGCAGGTGGCAGCGTGGATTTTCACAGATCAGCGCTGAACAACGAAAGTGCAGAGGAGGAATAGTTGGTGGTGGTGTTGTAGTTATTCTGGTGAGCATCTGTACGAGGAAGGTCAGAGGTACCTGCATATCTAACTTTTCATACTGCCCACACATTATATCGAAGTACACGGTATTTTAAAAAGCAACATTATTCCAGCATTTTGAAAATTCTCCCAACGGGGTGGGTCCTGACTAATTTTGTCATAAGGATTTCAAAATACAGCAGTATGCCTTTTTTATTGTAATACAGCCCAAGCCTTGACTAACGCATTTCACTATACTACTTGGTTGTTGCTAGACATCTGCCCTCTGCTGTTCAGGTGAAATATTACTGCTGTTTTCATGCACCGACAGCAACCATCCACAACTGCAACCAAATGTGTGAACACCAACTGCCCCGCACACGACCATCCACAGCCTAAAAGTGCAGGCTGAAAAGTATGAACTGGCCTACACACAGACAGAGAGCTTAAGGGCCCATCCTTTCACTATGGAGAAAAACCTCTAGGGAGAAATGGAAAGTTTAGCTGTGACCCACAGCAAACATGCCCCAGGGAGACAGAGCGCGACTCACCTCCTCTGCCTTGGGCTTCTCCCTCTTGCTCTCCTCAATGGCCATCTGGAGTCTGAGGTCGTCTCCCCGGCGCAGACGCTCCTCCTGTCAAGCACGCAGCACACAGGGCCATGACATCAGAGCTCCGGGCACGATGGTACCATTAACGAACCCACCGCCTTGCGGCATCATCCAGAAGGCAGGTCGGGCCGTCGGCCTACGCGTCTCCTACCTGCGGCGTGAAAGGCAAGCCACACCTTCAGCAAACCGCAGCTGATTGCAAACTTCAGGGTAAAACACAGGCACGGGTGTCAAATTTCCCCTCAATTACATTAACATGCTCTCTTGGTTTGTACTAAATCTGGTGCACACATTCCCAGACAATTAGTATTTTGACAGATTTACAAAATATGATCACGGATTTCAGCAATTTACGTTCAATTTTTTTGAAAGAATGTGCAATTTCTGTAATTTACAGCCGTCCAAACCTGATTGTCTGTGACAGTACACACACACGCACACATACACAGGTACACAGCAGAGTAAAATCTGGGCAATTTCTTCTTGATTGTGATTCAGTCTTCAGGTTGGAGCAAACACAATCATGGCAGTCTCTCTAACCCCTGACCCCTGACCTTTTCGTGCATCTCCTTGCTGAGCGAGAGCGCCCACCGGAGCTCGGCATCCTCCAGCGGGGCGAGGCTACACTGGGGTCGGGATTGACAGGCGTGAGAGCAGAGCGACACTTCAGACGAGTGCCTCTTCAGCCTGGCCAGGGTCTCGGCCGGCGGGGGCCTTTAAGCAAACTGCCTTCCCAGTGACACAACTGCCATGTCTGTCTATGAGAGAGCCACGGTTAAGCTCTTATCCCGTCTAATATGCCAGCTCTACGGTTCAGGGCATGACCGTGAAGCCTGGTGGGGTCCTGATACCTGTGCCCTGAAAGGTTCAGTGCTGAAGCCCAGCCCCATCCCACCCCCACGAGGCTAAACCCTGGGTCATCAGTCCAGAGCTCTGCTGCCCCCTACTGGAGGCTGGGTGCACCGCTTTACCTGTTCAGCCTCCTCTTTGCTCATGGCGAGAGCCAATTGCAGTTGCAGGTCCTCCTCCCCGGAGCTCTGCGGCCAAGCCTGCTCGGGGTCAGCTCCACCCCCCGAGCCCTGGGTGTGAGAGCCCAGAGAGGAGAGCCCGCCACCTCCCCCTCCGCCGCCGCCCAGACCTGGAGCAGAGGGAGCCGAGGCTAAATGAAGAGAATACAAACACCTGTGTAAGAGTTACACTGTGCAAATGTGGAAAAACAAACAGTATGGTGCCACTAGGCTGGCTTGTTTGGTGATAGCATTTCTAGGGAGGCCAGCAGCCCACTGACCTTGGATCCCAGCTATGGAATTTTGTTTCTCTCTCCTCTTCTGCCTTCTGGCTTTTAATATGCATGATGAATTAATATTGGGAAGGTGCGTCATACAGTGGGCTAGGAGTCTGAGCCCATGACCCAAGGTTGTGGACTCAAATCCCACATCTGGCGCAGTAACCAAATCACTGTTCTACCCTAAACCCTAAGTGCTCCTGGAAGGCACGCAGTGTTAGCTGACCCTGCTGCCTACCACTGACTGTTGCTTTGGACAAAAACATCTGCAAAATAAGTACTCAACACCACACTGCCACCCCCCGTGCCACCTTTGCGTCACTCGTGTATCATAGACTGTAATATTTCTGTGTAACTATCATTTTAATCGATTACATAATTCATAACTGCCTACTTAAGTGCTACAATGAACAAAGCATTTTTTAAAAGTGCTTTCCCTTCACAGAATGGCAACACTGCTACAGCGCACAGTTCCTAAACAGTAATTCACTTCACGCTTCCTGAACATACCTGTGCCTCCAGGTGCTCTTTCCTTTCAGCTAAACCACCTGTGAAATATGCCGCCTCCACACAAGCAGTGAGCAGCCGTGATTCAACAGCAGAACACCCTCAGAATCAACACCTATCGAGTCAGAGTCCAGCCGCTCTCTCAAAACAGCCATAACTGGGCCAAGACTCATTTTTAAAGTGACTGTGGCCATCTAGCTGAATTAGGCGATACATAATCAGCAATAATAATACGGAAGGTGCTCACTGATCATTTCTAAAGACATCTTACATTTAATTTTAGTTTCCGTGACTAGGTGTAAACATCAATGGCGTCCTCCTTGACTGAGCTCTAATGTTATCTAGCTCAGTGGCACTAGGTGAGTTAACAGTATCGAGCTATTATTAATATTAACTACAGTAGTCTTGTTGCTATTTGTTAGTGTTGGTAGCTGATGCTAAATGACACTGCTAGCTCACCTAGCACCATTGTTACATCTAGTCACCTTGTCAGGAGCACAAACACCCCAGCGCTAACTTCTGTGCAGTGATACAGTATGTGTGTGGAGTTCAGTAGAAAGAGAACAGTTTGTGCATTAAACTGCTCACTACAAAGTCTGGGGATTATCTTGAGTAACCAGCTCATGATGTCAGATAAGAGATACTGCTGTTGGATTTTTCAAATGTATTTTTTGGCCCTTTAATCACCACCGAGTGCCATGATATTTAAGTGAAAACCGGCATTTCTACCACCGATATCTCCAAAACTAGACAACTCACCACAACAATCTACATGGATAAATGGGACGACAGTATACTGAATTTTTATTTTTGGGTGAACTACCCCTGTAAGCTACAGCGCCTCATCGTAGTATTTCCTTTGCCATTGTGTCGGCTGTCACCTTCCCTAGCCAAGAGCATGAAGGAAAGCAAATTGAGTTCCTACCACTAGTGGTCTGTGCCATCTTCTCTTTGGTCTTGAGTGCATGAATCCTCTCCTCCCGTAGCCTCTCCTCATCCTTCAGAAGGGTCACCAGCTGCTTGGCCTTCTCCCTCACGTTCACCCCCTGACGGGAACGACGCACACACCACGCTCATCACAGTGTGGCAACCCTTTCCCCAGAGAAGCCGGCTTGGTGGTTTAACATCGTCTTGATGCTATGAATCACGGGCGGTCCCCGATGTTCCCCCAGAAGATCGAGATCCGAGAGCCCGTCAGATACACGTCCATGTGCCACGGTACCTGGTCTTTGCCGTCCCGGTCGATATACTGGAAGTCCTTGAGTGTCTGGACTGCGTAGATATTTTCCCGGCACTGCTGGGCTACACGCTCAGAGCCCGTTTTTATCAAGTACTCCATTAGCGTCATGGCCTGGGAGAGCACAGTAAACAAACAAGGGGCGACACGGTCAGAAGGCAGTCTACGTCACCCAGCTGCCGGACGTCTGTATCGGCCACCAGCTCGTAAAAGTCAAGGATGGATCAAAGGAGGGGTGGACAGACGCCTCTGTGGCAATCCAACCCCATGGCCGCCACACCTTGTAGACGTGCCTCCAGTTCTTGCCGTGATCATTGAGGCGTTTCCACACCATGCTCATGATCTCCGAGAAGGCCACCACGTTGTAGGTCAGGTCCGCGATCTCCGACATGAGGGAGCTGGATGGGCCCCAGGGGTCATTGGATGTTGCCTCCCTAACCTGAGACAAAGGGCACAGAAAGAAAAAGAGGTTCAGCTGCACAAGGGCGGCAACATTTAAAAGGGAACAAAACTGAATGACTGGGCTGAAAGCAAAAATTTGCAGTGTAATTGCAGTAAGAATTTCCTGCTTGGGATCAATGAAGTGCATCTACCCACCCATCTATCTAGCTGGAGGGGGAGGAGGAAGGAGCCTCACCTTGATCTCCGCCTCTGAGTAATTGTGAACAATGTTCTTCACTTGCCGTCGTAACGATGATGTCGACATGGCAGCCAGCTATCTTGTTCTGCCGGGACACGTCAAGGGGGACAGCAAAAATGGATAAACGCACCGCAGACACTGGCCACTGATATACGACTGACTGTCACAATAGGGTGGAAGAGAAAGAGACTTTGCGATGTGAGGACGGGCACGGCCTCACAGAGTGATAAATACTGCCGGGTGTCCTCCGCCCAGGCTGTGAAGCCCTCCCCACCTGTTAAAATAGATCTCTGCGGATGCTGGTTTTTTTTCCCGGGGCTCCACTCGTTTACGGAGTGCTCTGTCTCACTCTGTCCTTATCACGCCACGGCGACATTGGGTCCCAGAACCAAAAGTTTAGGCAAGTGAAACTGGAAAGGAAGAAGACACTTGGTTATGTACGACGAGGCAAGTGCCATTAAAAGGCAAAGACACCCCAGGGTGTGTTTCAGTTCCTTTTTTCAACTTTAATTCAGCCGAGCATAAAAATGCGTGTGTCTTGTTACCGTTACATCTTGTGCAGAATATTTATAAACATGCTGGAGTAGATTTACTTAAATTATTTCACGGTGTGGAAACCGCTCACCAACATCGAGTTAAACTACCTTCCACGACACCAGAGAGATACGTATCGTGAGGCGAGCTTGAAGTTAGAAGTCTGGGCCAAAGTTCATGTATGTTATCTAATGAGTGTTCCTGTGGTGATAGACAAGGAAGGCTCGCCCTCCCTGCTTATATATAGGAACAGTTAGATACACCCTCCCCGACGCTCTATCAGCACAACTTCACCTAACCCATCTCAGCCTAACCCACCTTAACCGAAATAGTACAACGATAAACGTCCGTTCCTGTGCGGGTCCCCATCTTGGAAGGTCACAGTGTTTGCTCATTTTCCATCCTTGAAAATTTAACAAGCTTGGTATTTAGTGAGAGAGGGAGTCATATTTATTCAATTTATAGAAATGGAAGATGTTTCATCTGCTTAAGTGTTTCAGTATTCCAGCAGAACACGTACTTGTCCTTGATGACAAAGATCGGACACCCCCAAGTCAAACTCTGTTTAAACTCTAAGAAAATGATCTGCGTGAAAAAAAATGAGAAAATATATCTGCCAATCAACCAACAATAACGCAAATTTAAAATGACATGGGGACACACAGAATGCAGTAGGCTGTTGCTTACAGTTAAAAAAAGTTCAACAACTTCACCATGTCAGATCACAACGAAATCAGGCCATATTAAAAACAACTCCATAAGTAATGCTTATAGCAAAATGTTTCATTTCCGAGTTAGATGTAGTCGCTGCAATTTGCCGCGTCTACAGAGCTCTGACTTTTGATCGATCAAAGGCCCGCATACCGGCAGAAGGGGCTAATGTCCTAATAAAGTCGAAGAACAGAGGTAAATACGAGCACAGATCACCTTTAATAACGCGACAGTGTTCCCAGGTACAGCTACACCACGGTGCCGTTTGGACTTCACTCTCACACTGACATGGACTACATTAAGGGGCGATCAGCCAGCCAGGCCGCCGCCGGGTTAAACCTGGACACCCCACAACGCTGGCTACTCAATCATCACGACGGGACGGACCCCCGCCCAACAAAACACGAGACACGGCCCACACACCACAATACACCCGACACCGCCCCGAGTAACGGCCGGGCGGGCTGCCTAGTCAGTACCAATTCGTAGTTAGGGCGATTTTTAGGATACAGCGTTTCGCTGGGCAGGAAAACGGGCGTAAGGACCCCTGGAAGTGAGGCGGACACTCACCGTTCAACAGTCCCGCTGTCCCTCTCGGTGACGGCGACGCCGAGAGTCTGAGACAGCCGGGCGAGGAGTTTGTGGGGCGAGGGGAAGAATGTGGGAGTGAGTGCCGGCCGACGGCCCGATATCCCTGCGGAGACGGTGAATCAGAGCCGGTCATTTAAAGTCAACCATGTCTGCAGACGAAAACGTTACACTAGCTAAGCTAGCTAGGCTAGCGACAGGAGCAAGCCCGCGCTGTAAAGCGGAATACGCGACAAGCTGCCCCTCTCACACAGAACTCCGCAAACGCTGGATATCTTAACGGCGCCCGTATCGGCAAGCGCTGCGGCCCTTATTACTGTCGTTATTATCTTTATGAAATCTTTACTGACCCCTTAGTGGCTCAAATGGCTACGAGAAAATGGCGGCGATTCCGCTTCCGCTCACGACGGCGGGGAGACCGCGCCCCCCGGCGCGAGACCACTTGGTGAATATTTATGAGGCGGGCGCGGCTTTCGTCCAATCACAATGTACGGCACGGTTGTATATTAAAGCTCTACATCAGTAACAGTATTACGTTTGATTATTTTATTATACTTCTGAATTTTACTGTATTTCATGTTTCACAGTAAAATTATAAGGAAACTACTGACTGTTCAAAGCAACTGAGAATAGAGGCCGGACAAAATTGTGGAAGTAAAGGCCTTTCTAAATAACTAAATTATAATTTCAAATGCATCTACAGCGCACGTGTATTAGATCGAATGCCAGTTAACAGTATGTGTGATATACAAAATAAGTCTGACTGCTATCATTGTGCTGTGTGAATTTTCAAAAGACTTTTGGCTACTATGCCCAATTCGGAGGCCAAGTAATCGGTGTCTGGATTGCGGGTTCATCGTCTCAAACGGAATTACATCATAAAGCTGATATTTATGACTGCTATGTGCTGTTGTAAGGAACACAAACTGTAGTCTCTGGAGAAATACGGTCTGATGAGTTGTCTTTGAAAATTTCTCCTACAGCTGAACAAGTTTCAATTAGGAGAACGTCAGATGATTCCTCTGACCCACAATGTCTGCTGGTTTGGGCAGCTATCTCGATCAGGGGAGTAATTAAGTCCCATGATTGCTCTGCGTGGTCGTTTACCTGCCAAGGAATATCAGGCCATTTTATGCCACCGGGTACACCCTATTGTGCACACAATGTTCCCTCGTGATTTTTTCATATTCCCAAGATGATAATGTCCTCAGACACAAAGCTAAACCAATTCCAGAGTGGTTTAAGAACACTAGGATGAAGTGAAACTCCTTCCTGGCCTCGGGGCACACTATATCTAAACATAATATGACCTTGACGGGATATTCAGGAGTGCCGAGTGTGAAGTTGATTCCCACTGCCTTCCTCTATTGAAGAACTGTTGGCCTTTAATTTTCTTGAAGAATGGTCCAATGTCCCACTATACAGTTCAGGAATTGCAAGACAGCATTACAAGAAGATCAGAGTGATATGAATTCTGAAGGGAAATGCTTCTTATGTCATCAAATGTCATCGAAAGGTGTCATGTGCTTCTGTGGTTTTGCCCACCCCATCTGTACAATGCTTCCTAACTAGTTCTTGCGTATAAGCTGAGCATCAAATGGTAATAAATTTCCCTTTGATAATTTGAGCGGTTTGTTTTCATCTACCTCATTAAAACTAAAGTGGGCTTCAGAAGCATGCATGAAATGGCGTTCAGCTACAACATTCAAGATATAAATAGTTTACATAAATACCTTTCTGTCTTCGTATGGTAATGGCATTATCGCCGTGAGATGCACTGCAGTAGCTGTTAACCTCCACAAAGAGGCAACCTGCATCTACAGTTCATTTGTACTTGCATTGTTCGTTTGTCGCACAGTCCATACTACAGATGAACCATACTTATTTCAGTAAATATTAGTCATATCATAGCTTTTTATGTCATTGATCTGTTTGTTTTTGGGGAGAAATGCATTATAAGAGATTTCAAACATATTGAAATGATCTTGTTTGAGAAGCCCTCTGCTAACCATGTACGTTTCTGTTAATAATAATTATAATATGATTTTAGCTGAAAATGTATAATATAAAGAAATTTACAATTTTCCCCACCCTTCCAACTCCATGAATACAGCTATCAGCAACCACAAGCACAAATCACCTGTCAGTAAGAGAACCTACAAACACGCCCAAACCATTTTCAAGGGTAGTGCTAAGGGGGGATATCCATAAGAGCTAGCCAGAAAACATGACTTAGCTAAAGAGAGTTTTGACAGAAAGTTCAGGGGTCCCATGGGAAATGACCATATGTCTCCCACTGGAACCAGACATCCATTCCAAATGTCCAAAGCAACCGTATTAATGTAAAATGCATGAACAAGTTGTTTAAAACAGACTAACACAGTGACGCATCGATTAAAAGTCCTACTGAAGTTCTGTCCACGTCTTCTGAATCATGGCAGGGCATGTTGGACGGGAGCATCAGAAAAACAAAAGTAGCAACTCGTCTAAGTTTCCTGTTCTGGGAGTCCATTCAGTGGTACCAGTTGTCACAACACAAATAACACGGATACAAACACCCCTGTAGAGCAGCTGTGGTAACCCGATCCTCTGTGGTGGTGATAACAGCAAGGTTTGTTACATAAGCAACGGTAGCTAAATACATAGCAATAGTAACGTGGAAATCAGTCTGTAGGGAGACTGTGGGGGCGGGGGGGGGGTGG
>JAODLD010000040.1:21173448-21183537 GCA_026781065.1 Mormyrops boulengeri | reverse complement strand
AACTTACGAACGACGTAGCGTTAAGAAGGCTTCGGGAAACTCACCCCAGGTCGGTATCTATCCATCTACGTATATCAGTTGACCTGAACAGCCCGTCTGACTTCCTGCCCCCACCACAGGTAAGGGGCGGTACGGGGAGGTATGGCGGAGCCAGTGGCAGGGCGAGAATGTGGCCGTCAAGATCTTCTCCTCCCGGGACGAGAAGTCCTGGTTTCGGGAGACTGAGATCTACAACACGGTGTTGCTGAGGCACGAGAACATCCTTGGTGAGGCAACGTGCATCTGTGGCGTTCAGCATTTGCCCTGTTAGGGTTTGCCCAGTTAGCCTGTGTGCGGTTAGCCTGTGTGCGGTTAGCATGCAACGGGGCATATAAACTCCAGTGGTGTTTAGATCATGTGATCAGTTAAATTGGTTCTATGGCATCGCTTATTTGTTCTGAAGTTGGATATTTAAGGCTCTTTTAAGGCGTGGTCTGACCCGGCTGGCTGGCTCCGTGCCTCGCAGGCTTCATCGCGTCGGACATGACGTCCCGCAACTCCAGCACGCAGCTCTGGCTGATCACTCACTTCCATGAGCCGGGCTCGCTGTACGACTACCTGCAGCTCAGCACGCTGGATGCCGTCGGCTGCCTGCGGATGGCGCTGTCCATTGCCAGCGGCCTGGCGCATCTCCACGTGGAGATCTTCGGCACACAGGGCAAGCCGGCCATCGCCCACCGCGACCTCAAGAGCAAGAACATCCTGGTAAACAAGACGGGTCAGTGTTGCATCGCCGACCTGGGTAAGTGTGGCGCAGCGGGGGACAGAGGGACAGAGGGGGACAGAGGGACAGAGGGGGACAGAGGGACAGAGGGACAGATCTCAATTCTGACTATGAGCATGAAATATTAGCAATGCCGGAAATGAAGCAGACCTTCATAACTACCTACCACTGGAGGACATCTACATCCATAACTTAAAAGTTAATGTCCTGCACACTTATGATTGGTAGAAATCTGCAGTCTGTTCCTCACCCCACCTTGCCCCTTCATTACACCCTCCACCAGATTCTGCGATTCTTTAGGTGAATGGGGATGGTGTAACAGTCAATGAGTGCCTCCAAGGTTAGATATTGATGTGTCATTTAAAATGTTACCTCTAACATGTTTGTTCAGCGTAGAAGTGCTCTGGTCTGTTCCTGAGCTGATCAGAGCTGTGCTTCTGACGCAAAGTCAACAATTATAAACAGACTAAGGACAGAAACCATCCATGCAATGTTAGTACAGCACATTTAAGCAGATATAGTGAGACGACAGACCTGTAGAGTAAACAGGAGGGCACAACTACGATTGCCATGTTAATTTCAGGATCAACAATAATGATGGATGTTTGTATTTTAAATACTTTCATGGTGGAGCCACAAGGGGGCAGTAGGGAAGTAAAAACTACTGTATTGGTTTCAGCTCAAAATGCAGCCTGGGGAAAAGATTGTGGCTTGCGATAGCAAAAGTTACCCAAGCACATTTGGGTCATCCCCCCCGTTTACAGAAACTTCGCAGTTAAGAAGTGTTTCAATTAAGGCAGCGTAAGTGAGCTTAAAAGTGTGTGTGAGATGTAATTTTCAGTTCTTTGTCATTGTACACGACTACAATGAGATTGGGATAGTAACTAGGGTCTCTGACTTTGGTCATCTGGCTGGAGTGAAATTTTCATTGAGATAAGTCTGCACAGGCATTTATATGTATGTGACAGTTTCATTACCTTGTAAATAGTCTGTAGGGGTTGCAAACTACCCCCAAACCATCTGATGTAGCTAATTTTAGGTTTATAATGGAATGATATATATTTGCCGTAAGATCTCTTCTATGAGCATGAGAGTCTGAAAGCGTAAGTCGCGCCAGATGCGTGAGAGTTGGCAACTCTGATAGCAAACAAAACACAAGCCAAGACATGTAATATTTAACCGTAGTTAATAAATGGTGTGGTGCTTTATTTCTGTTCTTAAGTCTGGTAGGCTTGACTGCCCTGTATCTTCTGCCTGATGCCGAGAGAGAGAGAGAGGACGAATGAGGCATTTGCCCCTTTGCGTTCCTGTTAATTATACCCCCCCCACCGCTTTCTGCTGCAGTGTCATGTTGACCTTGTAGCTGTGCCTGGTAATTCCTGTTACCCATCGCCTTCTAGGCCTGGCCGTGATGCACTTCCAGGACACCAACGAGCTGGACGTGGGCAATAACCCGAAAGTGGGCACCAAGCGCTACATGGCGCCCGAGATTCTGGATGACAGCATCCAGACGGACTGCTTTGAGTCCTACAAGAGGGTGGACATCTGGGCTTTTGGCCTGGTGCTGTGGGAGATCGCCAGGAGGACTGTCAGCAATGGTTGGTGATTTTTGTCCTCCTGTGGCCGCCGTAGACTTTCTATGTGGGGATGGATGCAGCCTGATTTAAAGGTTTAAATACCGTTATTTATTCAGGCTAATGGGTGGAATAAATTAAGGGCTCTGTAATTCATTTTGTTTTTATGCTAATATTGACTGCTAGATTAAGCTGTTGCTACATTATGGTTCAGCTGTGAGTTTAACTATATTGCCAACCATTTTGCTGCAGAGACCCTCTTCTAGCAGACCTGTAGAACTGTCCCCTGACTGTTTCTGTGCACACGGGAGGACCTTTCCATGACATGCCTCTATTTCTCTGGGTCCCTTCCACTCAGGGATCGTGGAAGACTACAAACCGCCCTTCTATGACGTGGTGCCCAGTGACCCCAGCTTCGAGGACATGAAGAAGCTAGTGTGCATAGATCAACAGAGACCCAACGTACCCAACCGGTGGTCCTCGGACCCGGTGAGTAGATCCAACCCAGAACCCCATCGTGTTTCGGAAACCTGAAAATGTCTGTCGTTGAGAGCCTGAGCATATTTAAATGAGTTGTCCTTTAAATGACAGATAAGGTGAAGGCTTGAATTGATGGGTGTTCTTACCTGTGTTTTCCAGACATTAATGGCTATCTCAAAACTGATGAAGGAGTGCTGGTACCGGAATCCATCCGCTAGACTGACTGCTCTCCGCATTAAAAAGACTTTGACAAAGATCAACAACTCGCTGGACAAAATCAACTCAGATTGCTGAGTTTCCTCCAAGAAGGAGACACCAAAGACCTCTGGCAGTCTGCTGGGGGAGGGGGGGGGGGTCACTGGGGGGCTTCACTGGGCAGTAAGACGAGAGGCGTGGCTGGGGAGGCTTCCCACGCTTCTGTGTGGCGGCAAACCTTATTTGTCGTAAGAACCCAACAGGACATGTTTTGGCATCCAAAGGACGCTTTGAGGGCATTCAGAAGACTGCCGATCCTCTGAGGGGTGAAGTCATAGTAACCGTTCTGTTCTTCAAGGAAGAAACGCCTTAGAGCTGCCTTTCTCACCATGACTTAATTTCCAGGAACGTTCAGAAATGGTTCCTCCAGCAATATGGATTTATGCTGCTGCACAACCAGCCTCCATTCCTATCTTGCACTCTTCTGAGGCGCATTCCAGAATCAGTCCTGGACCCCAAAAAACAGGAAGCTAATCCTCACAATCTTTTTAGCTGAATAAAGAGTATGTGGAGACCCATAACAGCCTCACCTCTGCCAGTGTTTACAGCTATTATGGTTTCTGTTTTTAACTGAAACCTGTAATATCTTAAATGCAGCAAAACAAGGAGCCTGTGGCTATTACAGATGTCTGCTACACGGTGTCACAGACACGTCAGAGCTCTCCTGTTCCTGCACTGTATCACGATAAGCTTTAATCAGCACAAATGCTGAGCAGAGAAGAAATAAATCAAGGAAATTAATATACAGAAAAGCCAATGATTCTGCGTGGGAGCAAAAGCTCTTTCTGTAAAGGTCTATTGTCTTAACCCAAAATGTTGTAAAATGAAAGTATTATGTTTTATAATATGTAGTGATTTCTATTAATTAAATTGGAGGAACATTTTAACAAACAGTTAGCTGCTGTATTTATTTACTTTTATAGCATACTGGTGTTTATGTTCAGTTTGGGAATTATGAGCTGTACAAGTGACAGCCACACATACTAGTCAGCAGGAAATTCATTCATGTGTACGGCTCTCTTGTTCCTGCAATCGCATATTGTTACACTTTATTTTAATAATAAACTTAACAGCTAACACTAAAAGGTGATGTGGTCCTGAATCTTACTCTACTTTCGGCCTAGATGTTCCCACAACTGTGGATTTCACCTTTGAACACCTATTCCATCTTATCCTCAAAGGGCCAGTGTGAATGCAGGTTTTTGGGATAACCTTTAGGTCAGCTGTTCAAACCCAGGTCTGAGGACTCTTCAGCCAATCAGTCCTCTAATTAGTAATCCAATTAGGGAGTCACAGCAAAAACCTGCATAGCAACAGCCCTTTCTGGATAAAACCGGTCACCCCTGCTCCGATCCAACAACATGCTGTTTGGTGGCTATTTTTGGATTATTTCAGTTCCTCCTGATACTGCAAATATTGGGATTTTCAATAATTAGATAACAGTACAAAGGCAAGTAACATATATATGTAACTGGACTGACATGTTTGGATTCATTTTTGGAACATGGCTTGGAGCAATTCTAAGATATAATAGTCTACAGTAAATGTAGAAAAACCTATATTCGGTACTGTAAACAAATGACTTGAGACTGTCATCGCTTGAATAATCGATCATGGCTGGTTCACGTTATATTCAGGCGTTTTAAGACTTTCATATTTTTCAAACAGTAGACAGGTATTACAATTACAGGCATTTTTATGGTGAGATGCGTAACTAGAACTTCCCGGGTCTCGACTTGGTGTAACTTACTTTCTAAACACAAATCACCATAACATTGCCAAATTTACTTCTTAGAAACGTAGACCCAAGAGCGTCTGACTCTGATTTTAATTTCCGTGATTTTAGATTTTATGGGTCCTTCGGCATGACGATAGGATTCACGTGAGTGATCAGGATCTGTAATCCTGACAATGCGGATCGCTGAAAAACCAAGTGAAAACTCAACATTCGTGTTTTTCGGCAGATTTTCTGCACCTCTGCTACTCAGAATAGTTCTTACTAAAAAGTCCAAGAAAGTCGGTCGAAATATCGCGCAGGAGTGCGCGGTCATGTGTGATATGCGCGAAGGATGAGGAGGTTAATCCTCTTTGGTGCCCCGTCGGTCAGCCCCGTTCGGGGGCGGGCCATGTGTCCTTTTGCGTGTTCATCTCCCTGCTTGTTTTTCCCGTAGAGTAATGCGACACAAGGGGGATAAAAGGTATTTTTCGTTTCAAAGGCATCGTGTGCATTGAAGTGAGGATAAAACGCAGCGCTTCCCTAGATGAGTAGATGAGCTTCCTGCCATGGTCCGTCCGAGGCGCGCAGCCGCAGCCGCAGCGCTGATCGCCGTGTCGCTCTCGCAGATCTGCACAGGTAAGCTGCGCGCCCTCACTGGGTCGCCAATGTATTTTTTATGTGGATCACTAGGGAAAACAAAACCGGCTTGGACAGAATCAACAGGGACTGCCTTGAGGTTGTTACTGTTGCCAGGGAAAGGCTGCTTAATAAGCAAATAAGAATACTCTTATTATTATTAATAATAATAATAATAATAACATTATTATTATTATTATTGTTGTTATCATTCCATCCATCTATTCCAGACACTACGTGGCACATGGTTGGAGTATTCCAATGCCGTATGTGACTGATCTGTTGTAAACCTGGACAACCACAAATACACATGCAATATGCGACTGAATAACTGAAGCTAGAGTTTCTGTAGTACGAAGTAGCCACAGCTGAACGTGCCCGAGGCGTGATCTCCGAGGGCCCCGAGTGGCATACAGCTCAAGATGTTTTTACAGTAATGTTACGTTGCTCTCAAACACATTAGTAGGTAAAACACCCAGTATAGATTTACAATGACTCATATCAACATGCATTTATAAATTATTATGGAATGGTGGTTCATCAAATGAACATTGACGTTATGGTACTTTCCAAACAGTGCACATGGACATCTTGAACTGAAAATCGCTTTATCATGGCCATGTGTGTGTTTATATTCTCTATCTCCGGCTTTATTGTGTCGTAATTTGTGGTGCTACCCTGTTAACATCAGTTGGTTAGTTCTCTGTATAAGTAACCAACCCCATCCGTGTAGTGGATGCATGTCGTTGCTGATGACGACGATACTGACATCGAAAATAAATCTGCGTGTTTCCCGTGAGTTTGTTTTGGTCCGGTTGCGGTTCCTGGTTTTTCTGACTTAGCGTAATGTATCCAGGATTTATAAGAGGATGAATCTGATTTACGGTGTGCTGCATGCATTAAACTCCGCTGTCTTACTGCGATGTGCTGCTTTTGTATCTGTAACAGCAGACAAAACTCCTAACATTATACATGTAATTTTCCTCGTTAGGGTTGGGAGCCTTAAAGGCACAGACCCTCCCAGTACGTACTTGGCACCTACTTAATTTACAAGATATTCGTTTTTAAAAGTTTCTTCTATCTTGAGGTTTAGAACTCCTTGCTAATTAATTTGCTGATAGACCAAGGATTTTGCTAGATCAGGTATGAAGCGATGGATTTCTTGTAACCTTGCCATAGTATGTTAATGCATGATTGTCACTTGTAGAGCATGATATACAAGGATGAGTCAGGAACCATTACTTTTTTCATTACAGTGCAAGTGTCCAGTTTTCCTGACGTTCCCAGAACATTATCCCACTTCTACAACTACTGCTACAACTAAGAATAATAATATAAACACGACTGAAGGGCCTGGTGGAGCAGGGGGTAACACTGTCGCTATACGCCGCTAAGGTCATGAGTTTGAGGCTGGACAGTGTATTAAGGAGTATACACATATTGGACTTTTCTAAAACAATTTTATTATAAAGCAATATTTTTCAACATTAGTTGTTAGCGTTTAGCATTAAAGGGATGTTCAGGTAATGTTATCGTGTTGACATTGACAGAACTTGTTAAAATATAAAATTTGGAAATAATGTTCCATTAATGTTACAGCAAGAATGTTCTCTGCCAACTTTGGGACGACTCTCGCATAGCATTGGTCTGGGAACGTTCCTTGTTGGGTGGGGAAGTTCTCTACCCTCCTGTCCTGGTACACCAGCTCCTGACATGTTCGAAATGTCATGTACTACAATAAAATATCTTATATTGACAACTATGCTGTCTCTAAAGTTACCATATTTTTATGTTTTTCATGGAGTTAATTTCAATGGTGGCAACAATTTTGTAATATCATACTAGTACATTTTCTGCATTGCTGATTTAGCAAATTTGCCCCAAACCTTTGTCCTGCTCACTCAGCATTTAAGGAAAAATGCCACTTGGTGCTATTATCATTATAGACATTATATGAATATCTGAGCCTCAGCTGTGTATATCCATCAGCCATTCGGAGCATACTGTTATACAATATAACGCTTTTTTTTTCTTGTTACATTTTTGAGGTAATTCAGTTACCGAAATGTCATGCCTTATTCTTCATTAGTGGTGAAAGTTGCAACCCATTATGCAATATAATTTGATAGTTGGGATATGACAGCAGAGATCCGATGGTATTTCAAGCACGGCAAGTCAGTTATTTTCAAATTGTATCCTGAAATGTAGCCAGAGCTGCCTCTGATGGTGATTCGTTGGAGTTGAACCACCCAAGAGTGTCACTAATTCTTTCGTTCACACGTTATAATTCCTATTGTTTCCTCAATTAGTATTTGGCATCTTTTTTCCCGTACTGTGAATCTCAGCTATGGTGTTTCTGCTCTTTATTTCAGTGGCACCTCATGTGCTTGGCACTTCAAATTGGCTTTCCACAAGAAAGGGTTGCTCAGATGTGCCTGTTCCCCAGCCTTTGTGGGGGGGGGGGGGGGGTCTTTGGTTGTAGGGTTTCTTGCGATTTACTAACATCATGGCCATGGGATGACATCTCTTTGGGGCTGCTTACTTAGAGCAGGGGGGGGCAATCTTATCCAGAAAGGGCCACTGTGTGTGCGGGTTTTCGCTGCAAATGCCTAATTAGATTACTAATTAGACTGATTGGCTGAAGAGTCCTCACACCTGGGTTTGAACAGCTGACCTAAAGGTTACCCCAAAAACCTGCACACACACCGGCCCTTTGGGGATAGGATTGGCCACCCCTGACTTAGAGGAATGATTTGCTTCAGAGCTCACTGTAAGAATTTCCCTGCTATTGACAATGTTTGCATATAATGATTGACAGATCTCTAAGATGTGTATGCAGAATTGCCCCACTCAACAGAGCACTAAAGGAGGTGGGGCTGTAGGTGTGATTGTTTTCTTAGCTTGTTACCTATTGGCTCTGTTGGATTCTAAGGATACTGACTGTCAGACAGGGTGGGACGTCTGATCAGGCTTCTCTCCCGCTGTTGCCAGTCGCTGTCACGTCCTGCCCGGCACGTCTGCTTGATGGGCCGCATCTCATGCTTTTTGCCTTGCGTTAGTCCAGGTATTTAAGTGTCTGTTTTTTGTCTTTTCCTCACTAGTCTGGTCATTCATGTCGTGTAATCTTGTTGCCTGTGCCCAGTCCTCCTGTTTTGATCCCCCATGACCCCCGTTTATTTCCAGTCATTGTTCTTCAAGTTTAATAAACCTCCTTTTGTTTCTCCACCATGCCTGCCCCCCCACGTCCTTCGTCCCAGCGGTCATGACAGTCATTTAATTTAATGCAGCAGTTTCCGATAATTCCAATAAAAATAGGCAGTAAATCAATAAGCCATGTAGAGTGGTTTGGATCTGCTTCTGATACGATTAACAGATATGGTAATACTTTACTTGATGGGGCACAAATACTTAGTAATAACTCAGTTATTACTGAAGTGCAAATCATGAATAAATTATGAACAAATATAGTTGCTACTTGAGATAAAAGATGTCATGATTCATTAATGGTGAACAAACATGAGATCACTATTTCACTTGTGTTATCCATTACTTGTTCCTTCAGTAGTTCACAAAGGTTTACAGAATTAACAGATATAGTAACAAATATAGTAACTGCTTGAGATAAAACATGGGTCACAATTCATTAATGATGAACAAACATAGTTTGTGGTTAATACTTAAGTAATAGCATAATACTATATTATTTGTGCCACATCAAGTAAACATATATAAGCTTGAGAGAACAGACCCATTTGATGATTGCACTCTGTACCAGTGCTTTTACTTCCTGGCTTAACTAACTGCTGGAATACTTCCTCCTAATCTGATAATCACAGATAGTTAACAAACAGGTCAGGAGGTTGTGGGTGAGGGAGAAACGTTATAGATAGACTTTGTCTTCTGAATCACGAATGGCTGTCTCAACACATCAAAGCTCATTTGTATTTATTGGGAAAACCACTAAAACAGATGTTTAGCTACCACCCTACCGTCAGCTCTAATGTGACCCTGCACCACATCAAACGATATCTGACCAGGAAACGACTTCACACTTGAATACAGCCCAAACTGACGCTTCCTGTTTTCTTTTGGAGTGGGTGATACAGAATATAAGGTTTGGTAGGGACAGCAGCAAAGCCGATAACACTGGCATGTGTATGAATTTATCTGTAGTCCCTGCTAGGACGTCCAGCAGAACATCAGAGCTGGGGGTGTCTCCAATTATTGTGGCAGGTTAAGCAGTAATTATCCTGTTACTAGAGATGCACTATATATAGGTTAACATTTCGGTATCAGCTGATATTCATTAAAAATCAAGATATCTGTAACATTCCGATGTATCAGTCTTGGCCGATATTACTGGCTGATATTTAGACTTGATCAATATTCAAAGTTAGCAGCACCAGAACCTGCGATATGTTTTTACGTAAGGATTAATGCATGACTGCCTGTGTATTATACGTTTTTACGTAAGGATTAATGCACGACTGCCTGTGTATTATACATTTTTACGTAAGGATTAATTTATGCCCCTCCTGGAGCCGACACCTTATCGTGGTGGAGGGGTTTGAGTGTTCCAATGATCCTGGGAGCTAAGTTGCCCGGGGCTTTATGTCCCTGGTAGGGTCACCCAAGGCAAACAGGTTCTGGGTGAGGAACCAGAC
>JAODLD010000040.1:21157856-21170622 GCA_026781065.1 Mormyrops boulengeri | reverse complement strand
CCTGTCTGAAGGTGGAGTAGCTCTAAGGACATGAACTTGCCCGTTTGCCTGTCTGAAGGTGGAGTAGCTCTAAGGACATGAACTTGCCCGTTTGCCTGTCTGAAGGTGGAGTAGCTCTAAGGACATGAACTTGCCCGTTTGCCTGTCTGAAGGTGGAGTAGCTCTAAGGACATGAACTTGCCCGTTTGCCTGTCTGAAGGTGGAGTAGCTCTAAGGACTGTCCCCACTGGCCTCGGTGACTGACCTTTAAAACACTAAATTTTTCTTGCTATAGGTTTCCCACTGGTACTCTTACAGTCCAAAAACATGTCACTGAATCACCAAGTGCATGACTGTGATCGTATGGGTGGGTCATGTATGTATTAAGCACTCCAAATGTATCAAGTGTTCCCACAATGTGATAAAAACCTGTTATTTTGATGTGGTGACCATTGTTTTGGTCCCCACAAGGGGAAACTCAAATTTATAAAAATCAGTGACTGCAATGAAAAAAACTACCAACAGTTTTGTATTTTGTTTGGTTATGTAAGGTTAAGGTTAGGGTTGGGTAGGGGTTAAGGTTGTCACCATTGGTATTAGGGTTTTTCCCATAGAAATGAATGGAGATGTGTGTCTACACTATGGAGGACTGGTGTCCCACCCAGGGTGTCTCCTGCCTTGTGTCCTGTGCTGCCCGGGCTTCAGGTTCCCTGTGACACTGTGCTGGATTCACTTACTAAGATGGATGGATGGTACAATGTTAATGAACCAGCATGCAATAACTGCATGTATATACAATGATACTTTTAAAAGAAAAGGTTCTCCCCATTTCTGTATGTGTAACCTGTGTTTGTGTGGACCTTAGACAGTTCGGCTCTCCCTCCACCCTCCCAGGCCTGAAATGCTTGTGTGAGCTGTGCACCAACCACACGTGTGAGACCGGGGTGGGCGGGGCCTGCTGGAACTCGGTCACGCTCGTGGACGGCCAGGAGGAGGTCATCAAATCCTGCCTGTCCCCGTTGGAGATGACGGGCCAGCTCTTCTGTCACGGCTCCCATAACGTGTCCAAGAGGAGCTGCTGCTTCACCGACTTCTGCAACAACCAGACACTGCGCCTGCAGCCAGGTAGCATTCCAGCGAATGGCACGCCCCCTTCAGGCGGCTGGCAGGTTCAGCTCATGTGACTACAGTTCACACATATGATCCACAGATCTGGTGACATCACCAGGTCAGCCAAGGGCAGCTGTTGAGCATGAGTGATTGGCTGGTGCTGGTTTATAGCCTGGAGTGTCCTGGTGTAGAAAACAAAGCCCTCGTGCTGATCTCTCCTGTGATTGGTGGATCACAGGGAGGGGGTGTGTTAATGCTCATTTGCCATGGCTTCCACACAGTTCTGCTTCCTCTGGGCAGAATGGGGATTGAATGAAAACTTGATTGTATACATCTGGCTCTCTGGACGTGCAATTCAGTCATAGTTAAGCTTAGAATGCTCAGTCAGTCTGGGAGCTGGGGCAGTCCTAACCATAAGGAAATGGGGTCCCCCTCCAGCGCCAAATACACTTTAATGGTAAAATACGTGGTCAAATACACTTCAATGATCCCTGGCAGAAAGTCTTGAAATGCAAAATATTATTGCATTGGCCGGGAATCGAACCCGGGCCTCCCGCGTGGCAGGCGAGAATTCTACCACTGAACCACCAATGCAAAGATACCAAACCATATGACAATGGAAGATGACATCACTGGGGGGTGTAGGTTCAGTATCACTGTCTCAAACCCAGAGGCTGTTCTTACTAAAAGCAAACTAAACACCTTCCTTTGTATAAGGTTTTTACTGGAATTTTATTAATTAGGGGTAATGTCCGTGAGCATTCGTTTTGTGAAACATGGTCATAACACAACGTAAACTTAACGATTGGCTAAGGCTGTGGTTTCATGATTAGTAGTAAAATACACTTTAATGATCCCTGGAAGAAATTCCTGAAATGCAAAATCTCATCGCATTGGCCCGGGAATCGAAGCCGGGTTCTGTGTCATAAGATCATTCCAATATGTTGGTTGAGATTATTTAAGCGGTACATCAACAATCCTTGTGGGGGACTTTAATGATTATTAAACAAACCTTGACAAACAAGGGAATACCTGAAAAATTTGGTATAAACTACAAAATCTAATTTTAAATGTACAGTTGCAATTAATTTCCAGTGTTTTCACTCACATATCTCACATTTGAAGATAATAATAATAATAATATGATAATTTCTCATATTTGATCATTTTAATTATTTAAGCAGTACACCAACAGTACTTTGTAAGATATTAATGACAATAAAACACACTTTGACAAACAAGGGAATAAAATTAATAAACTTGTAGTAAGTTACTTGCAATCTGGTGTAATAATTTACCATGTTCAGAGTAGCAGCATTCATCCAATAAACTTTTAAATTTACGACTAATTAATTTTATTTTATTTGCAATACTCTTCACTCACATATCTCATATTTTATAATACCACAAGGCGGATTCTAACCGTGTCTCTCGTGGAATTTGAACAGCACAGATGAACCAATAAAAGCTACCATCTGATTGGCGAGCATTCTACCACTGAACCACCAATGCGAGGATATATAACTCAGTCATGTGACAATGGACGATGACGTCATGGGGGGGCGTAGGCTCACTATCACTGCCATAATCTGGGAGGTTGTATTTACTAAAGGCAAACTAAACACCTTACTTTGTATAAGGTTTTTACTGGAATTTAATTAATTAAACAGGTATTAATTTATTAAGATATGCATTGAGGTGTGTCAAAAAGGAGACCAGATATTTGATTTTACAGCTTGTCCGGCGAATCATCTTTTTAATCTGCAAAAACATCGTTAATTAGAATGGATTTCGGTTTAGAGATTATGGATTATCCCGCGTGAGCATTCGTTTTGCGAAACACAGTCATCACTCAACGTAAACTGAACGGTTGGCTAAGGCTGTGGTTTCATGATTAGCAATCATAGCAGTCATGTATCAAAAACCACTAAGGATACTGACTTGAATTTGTGTTTGTGTCTCTTTATTTGATATCAAAATAACACACTCCCAACTTGTTAAATCTAACCCGCAAGGTTCCCAACTCTCACGCATTCATCTATATGATTGCATTATAAACCTAACATTACAGACATCAAAGTTATTGGGGTAGTTTGCAAACCCTACAGGCTATTTACGAGGTAATAAACCGGTTACATACATATAAATGCGTTTGAATGGGTGTGCAGACGTGTATCGGCAGAAAATCTCACTCCAGCCAGCTGCGAAATTGGCAACTCCGAGTCCGGGCCAGTTTCCAGAGCTCGATAAGATGGGGCAGAGATCTGGCACGACAATTTCAATGGGATCCATATAAGTTTTTTCCCCCTCCCTCTTTGCTCCATTTCGGCAAAAGATCAGCCCATGCACACCGATCCGATGGTACTTTCGTTTAAAGTACCCGTCTAGCACCCGGAGTTTATTCTCCAGTCCATCCATCCATGCATTTTAGTGAGTTATTTAAAAATGGAAGTTGCTGTTTTTTCTGTCTGTCTACCATCGCACAAACATGAAAGCCAACCATTTACGCGACACTCATACCCGAAATTACAGGCACTCCACGGCAAACAGTACACGCTTACAATACTTACTATTTACAACATAAAAACGCATACTGATGGAATTAGCGCTAAAGGTTGGAGGTTCAGTTTAAATCTGCACGATTTTTTGGATGGAATTTGTCACGAAATACTCGGACATTAACCGCTAATTTTGAACGTTTCTGTTTCTGTAACTGTAATTACCTAGTGAGTAGAAATTTACTTGGAGCACATCCCTAAGGATCAAAGTAATTTCAGATTGTAGCTAAGATTTTTGATTCTCTCTGAGTTGTAGTAGGTTTGCAATGTTTAATGTAGGTGTTTCCTTCTCTGTGCTTTAGGAGACTGGCTCCAAGTGCACTTAGAACCTGTACTACCTGAGCTGTTTTGGAAGGTGAATGGCTGAAATAAAAATAGACACACCTATAGAGAACCACTTGTTTTTCAACAAGATACTGACCTTAAGCATGCTTCAAGGTTATGTGAGAACTGTATCATCTTGTGAACATGAAAAGAGATGGAGTGCTGTGACAGATGACCTGGCCCCCACAATACACAATCCCCTGACCTAAACTTGATAGAGTTGGTTTGGGATGACTTGGATCAAAGGAGCCAACCTGTGCCCAGAACTTGTGAAAACTCCTTCAGCACTGTTGGAGAAGCATTCCAGGTGGCTCCATCTGGAAGCTGGTTGAAAGAGTCTGCAGTACTGTCATCGAAGCAAAAGGAGGCCATTTTGAGAAAATGCTTACATGTTGAATGCTTTTCTTTTGCGTTGCAGACTTCTGACTGGTACCGTGTATTATAAAATAGTTATACTTAACAAATCCAAAAGAAAAAATAATCCTGTTCTACAGTAGGGATGGAGTGGTGGCTATGAGGCTAGGGATCTGGGCTAGCAATTGGAAGTTTGCTGGTTCAAATCCTGTAAATGCCGGGAGGGAACCTACTCTATTGGGCTCTTAAGCAAAGCCCTTAACCTGCAATTCCTTCATCCTGGGTATGATGTTAACCTACATCCAGCCCTGCAAACAGGTCCTCCAACTTCCAGGGAAAATGTGGGGGTTGGTGGCAGGACTGAGACTCCAGCCACCAGAAAAAACTTCACACTGTTCTGTTCCACTCAGACTAGTGTGGTACTGAGGTATCAACCGCTGCCCTCAGGTACTCACTCCTGAGGTGGGTTGTTGTGTGGTGGGTGCAGCTCAAACTCCTTATTTCTCTCAACTGCGGGGGCTAATCAGAACTCGGCACATAAATATGAATTAGCTGGACTGAATACTATTTTCTTAGTGGCAGATTAATTTAACGAAAAATGAATAGTTTCACGTTAAAGGTCGTTCTTGGTTATCGGTAACTTGTTTGGCTGTTTGAGAGGCAGGAATGACTCAGTCAAATATAGCAATGACTTTCGCTCTCTTTCAGTAACCACTTACTTGGACGCACTTCATAGGCCTTTGTGCATGTCTGACGATGCACCCGTCCATTGCACGGCACACTTGCATGCCCACACGTTCGCACACTGTTGGATAATTAAAGTAATGGGGTCAGGAAAAAGAAGCACAAACAGGAAACCCACGCAAGATGTCAACTTTGCACAGACTGAGCCGGGAGACAGTCTGAACCCAGAGCTCTCTTGAGCCGCTGTCCCCAAAAAGTAATTAAAACGCATAATCAAGTGCAGAGAATACAGTGCATGCTCCCATCTTGCTGGACTTTCCAGTATCTTCCTGGATGCTTTTTAGGATTCTTTCCATCCTGTTTGCAGCAGCTAGGCATGTACTGTAGGTTGGAATCTCTCACTGAATGGCTGTATGGCTATAAGGTGGTTCCTGAAGTGACCAGATCCTTGCTCAGACCACTAGAAAAAATAACCAACATTTCCTTTTGCTCTAGGCCACTATAACTGCAATTTAGTGGCCACCTAAAAACATGAAAGGGCAAAAATTTCTGGGAGAGGAAAATCGTGCAATTTGTGTTTATAAATCAACTGGATTTGGAACTATTTAGAACAATGATCATGACTCTTATGGTTCGAGCCAAATTAAGGGTCTCACACATTGCATTAAAATATTGGTTGCATGTTACAGGCAAGCTTACCAAGAGGCAAGAACTTTATTGGCCATGTGAAATGGATGCATTGGAATGTTTGCTCGTTCAGCCAAACTTGGGTTACAAAGAGACTACAGACAGTGCAAGATAATACAAGACAGTGCAAAATAGTGCAGAAAGTCAGACACAGTGCAAAAACTAGAAAATTATGTGCTCATGGAAAGTCTTGGGACGCTTACTCAGTTGTGTAGCTGTGAATGTTGCAGATTTATTGGTTTCATAACAGAAGTCCATTGACAGGCAATGTTTAGCATACCTGCACATATCTTATGCACGGACATTTTCTTTGTATTAAATGTAAAATTTTTGACTCACAGTTCTTCTCTTGCCTTTTTGGTATTAATTGTGATAGTAGTCATTGGCTCCCAAAGGAATATTAAAAACAAATGTTTGATATTTTATGTTATTGCAGAGGTGTTACTAATTAAAACGCACCTGATAAGACGATGAACTGTTTAATTCTGAACAGCTCCTTTAGAACTATAATTTGGGTTTCAATTTCTTACTACTTGAAACGAATATTTTATTCAAAACTAGTGATTGTTTCTAATGTGATACATATATTTTTGTAAATGAATAAAGTTATAAAACCAATACATTTTTAATATTTTTACTGAATTAGGCGAGCTCTGTATACTGATATAGTGGTTCCATGTTGGGAAATGTGGTCGTTGGAAATGCAAATGATCCGGTCAAGGAACCTGTTCCTGGATCTGCTAGTCAGTGTTCTGATGCTGCGAAACCTCATACCAGACTGCAGGGGGGTGAAGAGTTTGTGGCTGGGCGTCCTGCATAATAGACTGAACCAGCCAGGGTGCCCCCTGCCTTGTGCCCTGTGATCTTCTGAGCAGACTTCACAACCCTCTGTATGGTCTTCCTGCATGAGCTGTGGTTCCATCACACCATACTCTGATATTCTGAAGTGCACTATAACCTCCCATGTTTTAGTGACCTTCAGGGTGAGACTGCTGTCTATGGAACCTCTTCACCTCACCCACGTATACCGGCTGACAAGAGGATGTCCATCCATCCAATTGCAATTTAAAAACCCGCTTGCTTTCATACTAAAGCATACATTATGATGGACAGCGAGGATCAAAATGTCATTGATAGGAATGAATGTGAAAAACTAGCTGCCTCTAATTGAACAATGGCCTCTGTACTACAAACGTAGAGGTCGAGGGTGGTGCTTCTCTGTCAAGTGCACTTTTGAGGAAGCGAAGGAGATGACAAACCCTTCCTGGGACAATTCTTTTGCCTGTTTGCTACCAGAGACAGTATTTCTACCTCGACATACTCAACTAAGCGTCTTTCTGGTTAATATCCCATTCTGGTTAAGTTCATGACTATTCTGCAGACCAAAATATTTCGACATATTGTATTTTATTGTGTTGATATATTGAAGAAGTTTAATCGATAAATAGTTATACCAGACCTTGAACAATTTGTACTTCCTATTTTTTTGATAGGCCACTAGAGGGCAGATGTTTTACATGTGATGCCTTGTCACAGCACCAGTTGTGGATGAAGTACTGGTGTATTTAAAAAGGGCTGTGAAAATTGCAGCAGTTTCCTGTGTTTCTCTCTTTCTGTAGAACAACTGCAAGGTGAGTCCAGCTGGCACAGGCTGGAGGTGGCCGCAGTGGTCCTAGTGCCCTCCACCCTGATGTTTGTAGCTATCCTGCTGGGTATGTGTATAGCTCAGGGATATCGCTGTGCTCACTGCAAGGCCCAAAGTCCCAATGTGGAGGAGCCGCTGGATGATCAGAACCTCATGGCCCCCGAAATGTGTCTCAGGGACCTTATCTACAATCTCAGCACCTCAGGATCTGGATCAGGTATGAGGCCATGTTGCACTCTATTTACAACCATCATCCACATTCAAAGCCAGACCAACATGGTGCCTCTTTCTCCATTACCAGGACTTCCGTTGTTGGTCCAGAGGACTATTGCTAGAAGCATTATCCTCCAGGAAATCGTTGGGAAGGGCAGCTTTGGTGAGGTGTGGCGGGGCAAATGGCATGGGCAGGATGTGGCCGTCAAGATGTTCTCATCCCGGGACGAGCAGTCCTGGTTTCGAGAGGTGGAGATCTATCAGACAGTCATGCTGAGGCACGAGAACATCCTGGGCTTCATAGCGGCCGACAACAAAGGTTCAAATCACACTCGTTTTTACTCCTGTTGACTTTATTGCCAAATATGCAGAACCAAAGTGTATTCCTATTCTAAGTGTAAATGGATTTTAAAATGATGTGCATTACCTATGCTGAGATGGGGCTTTTGCGGTGAATTTGCGTACGCTTAATCCATTCACGTTGAACCAACTTCCAACAAAATGTCTGCATTTACCGGCACCATATTTCATTTGATAGTTTTCTTTTTTCTAACCTGGATCCAAACCTGCAGAGGCTGTAAACGGTCCACCATTCTCATTGCAGATAACGGGTCGTGGACCCAGCTGTGGCTGGTGTCGGAGTACCATGAGCACGGCTCCTTGTTCGACTACCTGAACAGGCACACGGTCTCCGTGGAGGCCACCCTTGTCCTGGCTCTCTCTGTAGCCAGCGGGCTGGCCCACCTGCACATGGAGATCATTGGCACTCAGGGTGAGCTATTCGCCTGTTACTGAGGTGTACAGTCTGTCACTGTTCCTCCACAGTTCGATGTAGCTTGTCCCTCTTTTCAATAAAGTAGTGGGAGATGGTGAAACTGGAAAGGCGCTCTCTGGGAGCAGAATGGGCATCTTTTTTTCTCTCAGGACAACCAAGGCCGATTGTGAACTTTTCTCAAAGTACATTTGGAGGACGCCAAGGTGAAGATCCGGTGAAACCTGGGCCACTATCTGTTTGGCAGGAAAACCTGCCATCGCTCACAGAGACCTGAAGTCCAAGAACATCCTGGTGAAGAAAAGCGGCAGCGCGGTCATCGCTGATCTGGGCCTGGCAGTGAAGCACGACTCCATCGCCAACACCATTGACGTTCCATCCAATCACAGAGTGGGAACCAAAAGGTAGGGACTCGCCTTGCCTGAAAATGGGCGCATGAACATTTGAACTAGCTGACTTATAATGCATTCTTAAAATATGGTTTTTATTCAGATTTATTGTCTAGGTTACTATAGCCATTATTACTAAATGTGTCCAAGATGATTCTGCAAATATCTGAGCTAACTTTGTGGATGGTGGTACAACACACCACACCTGTTTTCCCTGTTAACCTACATCTATCATCATCTATATAACCCATAACAAAGCCACCCTCTCTTCAAACAATTATAAAGTAAATCTCATTGCCTGTGCCAGCAATAAAGAATTTCATGAATCCTCATTATCCTCTCCACTCTAGGGACCCTCTTAATTCAGTACCTATGACCATTGAGTATTTTAAGTCATATTAGATGTATTTTCTTAGAAAAAGCCTATAAAGAGAATAGGGGCTCCTCATTTACCTGTTTTCAGTCTCAGGAAAGGTGTGCACGACTAAACACTGACGAGATTCACTGCAGGTACATGGCTCCAGAGATCCTGGACGACTCGATCAACGTCAGCAACTTTGAGTCCTACAAGCGGGCAGATATTTACTCCCTGGGCCTGGTGTTCTGGGAGCTGGCCCGGAGGTGCTCTCTGGGCGGTACGTTCGCTGGGTTCAGCAATGCACAAGTATGCCTGATGGTGGCAGTGAAGTAAGAGAACTGATTCTTAAGGCTGTGTTATGTGGTGATGAGTGGCTTGGTATTTGGTGCAACTTGTGGGTAGAATCTTATTGCTGGGTTTTGAGCAGCCTTTTGAAGTATATGGAAAGTTGGCACACAAGCGTGTATTATGATATTATACTAGCATGAGTATAATTGACTCAGACGAATTTTGAGGGAACCAAATGCTTCGAACTGCACTATATAGACAAAAGTATTGGGACACATTGAATTGGAATCATTGAATTCAGGTGTTTCATTCGGACCCACTGCCACAGGTGTATAAAATCAAGCACCCAGCCATGCAGTCAGATTTACAATACAAAGTGGAGCATTTAGGAGCAACAGAAACTCTGCCACAAAGTGGCAGATCATATAAAGTAACAGACCAGGGTCGCCGAGGCACATAGTGTGTAAAAGTCGTCAACGTCCTGTTGACTCCGTAACTGCAGAGTTCCAAACTTCCTCTGGCATTAACCCCAGCACAAAAACTGTGCACCGGGACCTTCATGGAATGGGCTTCCATGGCTGAGTGGCTGCATGCAAGCCTCACATCACTAAAAGCAATGCCAAGCATCGGATGGTGTGGTGTAAAGACGCCGCCACTGGGCTCTGGAGCAGTGGAAACATGTTCTGTGGAGTGACCAATCACACTTCTCTGTCTGGCAGTCTGATGGACGAGTTTGGGTTTGGCAGATGCCAGGTGAATGCTACGTGCCTGACTGCATTGTGCCAGCTGTAAAGTTTGGTGGAGGGAGGATTATGGTGTTGGGTTGTTTTTCAGGGGTTGGGCCTTTAGTCCTAGTGAAGAGAAGTCCTTTTGGAAGACATTTTGGACAATTATATGCTTCCAACTTGGGGGGGGGAACGGCTTGGAGAAGTCTCTTTTCTGTTCCAGCATGACTGTGCACCATTTCACAAAGCAAGGTCCATTAAGACATTTTTGGAAGAGCTTGACTGTCCCACACAGATCTATGACCTCAACCCCATCAAACACCTTTGAGATGAACAAGATCGGCGATTGCGAGCCAGGCCTTCACGTCTAACATCAGTGCCTGACCTCACAAATGTTCGTCTGGATGAATGGGCAAAAATTCCCACAGACACACTCCAAAATCTTGTGGAAATCCTTCCCAGAAGAGCGGCAGCTCTTACAGCGGCAAATCCATTTTGATGCCTATGGATTTAGAATGGAGTGTCATAAAAGTTCCTGCGGGTGTAACGGCCAGGTGTCCCAATACTTTTGTCCATATAATGTAGATTTATAGTCACTGATGCTTCTTCTATCATCTACAGGGAGCGATGAAGATTACCAGTTGCCTTACTATGACATGGCGGGATCAGATCCTTCAGTAGAGGAAATGAGGAAGGTGGTCTGCGACCAACAAGTCAGGCCCAGCATTCCTAACCAGTGGCACAACTGGGAGGTATGGAGGATCATTCTTAACCAATGGCTATGAGGCAGAAGAATAATGATCGTAAATTACATAAGGGGGGGGTATTTCTAAATAATGGCAAAGCTGTTTAATAAGGATGGATTGTTCCTAATCAATTGCTTTTAGCTAGGAGAAGTTTTAAGCTGGAATTTGGGCTGCAAATTTGGATAGTATCACACTAAACCTGGGATAGTTGTGGTATGAAGTGACTGAAAAGAGGTCATATGACCAGGATAAAATTTCACAAGTTGTCGTTTATGCTGGTGCTGGTGGAATTCATGCCATCTGTCGATGCTGTATATGGTCCTGCTGCTTATCCGTGCCAAAATCCTGCCGATTTGTAGGTCATGTTAAAACTAGTCTTTCAGTCGACTACCAGAGTTAATAGAGAATGAAAATATATGTCTCTGTGTTGATTCAGGCGCTGAGGATCCTGGGAAAGACGATGAGGGAGTGCTGGAATGCCAACCCTGCTGCCCGACTCACTTCCTTGCGAGTTAAGAAGACCATCACTCAGGTGACCGTCGTCAAGACCACCTGATTAGCTGAGCCCGCTGCTGCACCAAGGTGGCTGGCCCATCCAAGCAGCACACTATTCTCCAACCTATCGGCCATGTTGTCTTCTTGCTGTGCTGGCCAATGTACATCACTCTGCATGAGAGTATGTCAAGTTAAAAAAAAGCCGTCAGACGTTATACCAAACAGCCGGCCATCAAAAGCTGACACAGAAGTTCACCTCCTCAGGTGAGACATCCTACTTACTGTACATACTGACTATGTGCAGGTTTTCATGTTACCTCATAAACACTGAAGGGCCCAGACTTCAAGCTGGCCAAACACAGGTGCTATAAGCATAACATAAGAGTTAATGAGGATCGCATCACAGGGCTTAAAACTTGGTCTGTTTTAAATTGTCTGCTGAGGACAATGTGCTGGTGGACGACAGGGTTAGGCAATCAAGAATGTGACAGGAGGAGCTCAAGGGAAGCCAGGGAAAAATCCACTTAGCCAACTAAAAAAAAGGCCCTTAGCTAGAGCAACTTATTTCAGCTTAACTGATGTTTCACATACCTCACAGGAAGGACCCTTGACATCCTCTTGCAGTTCCCTCCATCTATCCGTCCTACCCTATAAACCAGTGTTTCCCCAACCTGGTCCTTGGGGACCCACTACCAGTTTACATTTTTGCTCCCTCCCAGCTCCCTGCTAGACAGTCCATGTTTTTCCTCCCTGTCAGCTCCTTACCAGGGCAACAACGTGGACTGTCTATGGCTCCCCAAGGACCGGATTGAGAAACACTGCTATAAACCAATTAGTGCAACAAGGATTATTAGATTTTAATTGCTTACATTATCGGTGCCCACAGGTAATCAGTCGCAGAAAAGCTAAAAATCTCAGTTAAACTCAGGTCTATATGCTTTATGAGCATCATCAGGAGGAAGAGGAAGGTGAGGCAGTATGGATCTCTGCTCAGGAACTGCCTGCAGCTCTGTGACTCAGACTGCGGGATTTATGCAAAGCACGCCATTAAGCAAACGCTTCATTCTGTACATATTTTTAAAAGGCCAATGTCAAATGTAAACAGCAGAAATATTTATATTTTATATAAAAATTCTTACGTCCTTTGTTTTTTGTTGCTTGTGTTTTAAGTAAAGAAATTGTATGATTATTTTAAGTGCATATTTTGTATGTAATGTCTCATTGGACATACTTGTATGAAAATGTGTTTTTTTGTTTGTTTGTGGAAGCTGTTGGCTGATAAAGCTCTCGGTGATGTCAGTGGTGATGTGAATGCATTAAAATGTAGTCTCCAATGTTAACAATAAAACAATAAAAAAAAGCAATAAAAAAGGCAAATAGGATGTTAGGTTACATCTCTAGGTGTGTGGAGTTTAAGTCAAGGGAGGTGATGCTACGAT
>JAODLD010000040.1:21143723-21155333 GCA_026781065.1 Mormyrops boulengeri | reverse complement strand
GATGTCTAAGTGGCAAGTCACATAGACTAAGTCGTGTTATACAAGTCACAGCCAGAGAGCAGGGAAGTGATGACAAGTGATGACAAGATGGAGCCCACGCTTCAAGTACACTGGAGTGCTGGCATGAAATGATGTTTTATGTGCTATTTGCACAAGTACACTGGAGTGCTGCTTTTTGCAGATCCCATCTTGCTCTCCCTTGTAAGGTGTGAATCACTTTCCATTAGAAACATCCCCTAAACAAAGGGGAGCGGCCACTGAGAATTGTCCAGTGGCACATGCTTTTTTTTAGCAGTTACATTTTCCACGTTTGAATGATTTCGTTTCATTGTGGGGACAGACATGACATGCTTTAAAAATCGTAAATTCCAAATGGCATGTTAAGGTACCTCCAACTCCCTTCATTTCTGCAGCATATAAGGTGGAGCATCCCTCCTTAACATTTATGTTGAGATTTCAGCCATTCACTCACTGCAGGCCCACATATCTTCTCTCGTTTGTTGTGTATGAATTTCTGCAGATGATGCTTACTGGATGAACTGAAAGTATGGTGCCACCACAAGGACCCATGTCGGTTATACATATAAGCTCCAGTGATTTCTATAACAGGCAAAATATTACCCTTCTGAATTTCCATCCCATTTATAGAGTTATCACTGCAGTAACTCCTAAAGAGCAGTCCTTCGTGAGACTGCAGGACTGAGCTCGTTCAGTCTGAGGATTCTGGGATTGCTATGATATGTTTTTATTAAGTCCTTGATCTCCAGCCTTTTGTTTAACTGCATCTGTCTGTTATTTAGGACTATGGTCCCTGTACACCAGTCATTTGTAAATGGATCATGCTTAGTAGAGATTGCTGATTTTTCCAGAAGTTTATACTGTTGAATGAAAAAGGCAATGTTAGTTACGCTACCCATTTCTTGTTCACACTATTGTAATACTGTACTTGTGGGAAATCATGACTGAGGACTGAATTGGAGCTGTCAGTTGGCCAGAGGAAGCCTTTACCATCACACTTGGCCCATTTGCGATACTGTAATGAGTCAACCTGTTTGCTTACTGTGACTCACAGGACTGCAGCGTCAGCAGTGAGGAGAAGCCTGGCTTGAGTCGCCTTTGTGGTTTTTTGTGCTTCGCCTTTCAAAGTCCTAGCGGTTCTCGTAAAAGGGAATTCAGAAACGCATTTCGGTAAAGAGAGAAAAGAAGTGTGCCACTAAGATAAATTAATGCTACACCAGTTATTTTCTACAAACCAGAAGAAAATCCTCCTTACGCCGCTTCGCCTGTCGACACACGGACACAAGCATCGCCACAACGCACTCCATCAACCGTGTCGGTCTAAGACAGGAACCCAGGCAGTTTCAGAGTCATTTTTCAATGATGCGTTTCTGTGTTCCTTCCGCACTTTCATCCTGTATGCAAAGAACTCCCATTAGTAACTGAACATAAGAAGGTATTGGTGACTTAGACTAAAGCTGATTTTTATAGCACTCAATAACCTCTGCCAGCTGTAATGAACCGCAAACTGTTATATAATAATGCACAATATAATTGTCTGTAGTAACAGTCTGCATAACGGGTATTGTTTTACTACTGAATAACCTCCTGTAACAAGGTATGAAAAATATCTACACATTAAAACTGCCGCATATCTACTGGCACCATGTTCAGCAAGTGTGTTGATCCTTAAAAAACAATTATTTCATTTTACTTCATGGTTACACACATACACATTGCCAACGGTTATTGCCCAAGAAAATTCAGTGGAATCCTCCCCCCACCCCCCAACTAAATTTACTGTAGGAGACCCCAATGTCCAGGGCTGATTTTTTTGCTCCCAGTCCAGCCGTCAGTGCAGTTACATGTTGCACTGCAGTCCTGAGCTATGCTATTTCATGCCACCATATACCTGTATACGCCATCTTGACTTATTTCCAGATTTTTAGAATCAATGTCATGAACAGCTGCATGGTAAACATGATGAGGCACCGTTAGGGACACGTTTCAGGTGCTCCCATTTCCTAATAGGTATTTTAACAATTGGTCTTGAGATATACAGTAATGTGCAAAAGAAACGTTTAAAGCTATTTATCTGGGTAGCAAGTGCACTTTCGCTCGGAGCAAAAACCACAATTTCACATTAGAATGTGTGAAAATTAAGAGTAACACAATAAAAACTCATAATAATCTCTTCTGTTCTTAAAAAGTTACTGATATCTAGTTGGACAGTTAGATAAACACTGCATCAGTTCCCAAACCTCTCCTCAGAGGCAGCACAGCCAGTCAATGTATTTGTTCAATTTCACCACTAGTTTAAAAAAATCAATGAGATATCGATTAGCCATGTGAGGTGAGCTAGTGGTCGAGTCAAAAAGCACATGGGTGCACTGGACGGTTGCTGCAAATACCAGAGTGATTTTAGCAGACATTTTTAAATGGCTAAGCTGACACACTTTGACAGACATAATATCATAGTTTTACCTCAACATGAAGATCTTTTCAACTTCATTTTCTTTGGCTGCCTATGACATTTACACAGTACTGTACAATCCATTCAAAGCATACATTTTCAGAACATCAGGCTTGAGTTAAATGATGCTTCTACCTTTGCGGTCTTGCCCTCTACAGAGCTGCAGTGTCTAGAGTCTTTGTGGTTTGAGGAGAATTTCATTTCAGGCCACTTCATTCTTTGACTTCTGAGGTACTTTTCACACCTCACCCAGCTGGGCAAGAAGATCACGGTGATGTAGCTTGGAGATGCCATACTTATCTAACTTGCAGGTCACACCTTGTCCACATCAGTAACTTCCTATCTGACATTGTGATGGGGGTGACCCCAACCAACACCACTGCCAACATTTATGTTTTTTAATTACAGCACAGACTCCATGTGATCTGGATCTCTAGAGGTTTGTGGGATGTATCCCTGAAGGAAGAGAAAGGAAAAAAGACAGAAGTCTGGTGGAGTGGTTTCATTTTTTGGGATGGTGAAAGAAAGGACCATCTGCAGGTCAATGCTGACAAAAGACTTCAGTCATCAACCAGAAAGAGAGAGAGAGAGAGAGAGAGAGAGTGTATAAATGGTGCAGTGTTATAAGTGTCCTGACCTGTCATCTACAACAGTGACAGGTTGGACTGGCAGGACAATGGTGAGGAGCACTACAAGACTAGAATCCACTAGGCTAGAGGACCAGTCTGTCGTAGCCAACGTCATGTTGCTTACTGAGTATGGACTCCAGAGAAGTGTTGGGTAACCAAGCTGTACTCCAGCCTGAAAAATGAGACCCCTCTCTGTCAGCTCCTTACTAGAGCTGATGATGATCACAGGAGTAACGAACCCTTTGATTATGGGGCAATGTAGCCGCAGGCCAGTCAGGGTGCCCATGTGGACCCCCATCCACCGTGGAAAGCGCCCTAAAATGGGCACACAAGCATCAGAACCGGACCTTGGAGCAATGGAGAAGATCATCTGGTTTGACGAATCCCATTTCATCATTTTATGGTTTGTACCACACAGGACAGCCTTCATTTACATCCCACATCGATGAGTCCTGGCCGCCCAACACCCTGTCATGGCTTTTCCCTCCTCAGACCGCTCTCAGTAGGTACTCACCACGGCAGGCCATGAGCCCACAAGCCTTACCGTTTCAGAGATGCTCTGACCCAGTCCTCTGGCCATAATGACATGGGCCTTATCAAAGTCACTCAGATCTTTATCGGCGCTCATGTCTTCTGCATTCACCACGTCAACTCCAAGTACTGAATGTTATCTTACCGCCAAATATTTCCCAGACCTGCATGTATTGTTTTTAACAAGACAGTTAATGTTATTTCTTAAACACAGAGGTGGCCATAATGTTTTGACTTACTATATATTTGTTTGTTTGGGGAGAGTGCTACTGGTGCAAAAAAGAGCAACTTTTATCAATAGATTTAATCTTAATCCTTAATCCTGCCATATATGGCTACCATATCATTACTTTTCATTAAGTGCACATTATATTCATAGAGGCCCAAATAACTCCTGTTAAGGCTTAATGTTGTTTTTAATGTTCTACTAAAATAACAATTAAAAAATCAACTGACGACAGCATGATCTACAGGCATATATTACGTATAGTTTGGCAGAAGGCATAGAGATTCCTGTCCCTTGACATGTAAAGCAGAGTTTGTCATTGACATAGATTAATAATGGAAAGGGGTGGTGCCTTATTGTGAGCCTGCCAGGTTCACAGCGATCACATGGTGAGCATTTCCGTTCTGAAACACTTTTACTCTTAACGCAGCCCAGAGCCCGAGCTCACAAGCCATGCGACACCCCGCCGTGACGAGGGGACACTTGTGAGCTCCACCATGAACTTCAGCAGGATCAGAAGGCGAAACAGCCAGGACAGCTACCTCCAGAACGGCGTCCCCACGAGGAAGGCGCAGTTGTGGCAGAGGCGATCGTTCAATAGCTGCAGCGATGGGAAATCCACGGCGAATGCAGTAGCAACCTTCGGGACTTTACCCAGGGTGCAGAGACAGGTGAGCAAAGTGCATTACTGCATAAACTACATTTAACATTTTAAATGCATTTTTGAGGAGTATAGAACAAGGAATAAGCAAAACATTTTGCATGCAACTTTTAGTGGGAACAAATGAAATATTTTACATGCAACTTTGTGGTAAAATGTATCATTTTCCATACAGTTTGAGTAAACTATGCTTCCTGCATCCTGATTTGAAATTAAATAATGGGTTTAATTGATCAAATGTCCGGTATATGTCTGTGAGCAATGGTGGTTTGATCGTTGAACCAGTGTGGGCATTTGTGAATAATCTGCATGATCTTTTCAAGGCTACTGTTTTTTTCTTATGATTTTTTTTATCTGATGTGTGTGACATTTTTGTGGGGAGATGATTTTATGAATGAGAGCATATAAACATGTTTGCCAATGAAACCTACTTAGCAGGTTTTGTTCCTAAAATGTTGTCTTGCTATCTTTATGACTAAATAATGATGCACGTTATCACAACCTCTTGCATATACTCTCAACAGCGCAGGCTTCCCGTACTTAACAGCAAGACAGTGACAGTGGTACGTGTCTGATCTAGTGCAATGTCTTTCTCTCAGGTCAGTCGATCTCGCTCCAACTCCCTGGTAGACTTCACCGATGTCAGGTAACAGACCGCTTCTCTGTATCTGTTTTGGCCTTTTAATCAGCGTGGTTTTACTGCATTGAGGGCTTGGAGAGTCATCGCTATATATTGCCACTTCCATATTCATTAAGTATGACGCGTCTTTCTTTAACGTGTGTTACTCAGGACAACAGTTTCGCTGGAAAAGCAGGACAACGAGACGTTTGGATTCGAAATTCAGGTAAGATGCTGTTGTTAAACCACCAGTTTCAGTACTGAGTCTTTACCAAACCACAGATCAGTTCTGTAGCCTTCATCGCAGTTGGGTCGACTCTATGTGGGTGGCTTCCCACACTGGGGGGTGAGGGGTCCTCCTCAGCTGGTGATGACGTTTGGGTTTATTTTGTCTGGACAGACCTACGGTCTGCGAGCGCAGAACAGTACTCTGATGGAGATGTACACCATCATCTCATCCGTTCAGCAGGACAGCCCGGCCGAGCGTGCCGGCCTGACAGTAGGTAAGCCCACCCCTGATTCCACTTCCTCCACAAACTTCCTCTGAAATGTTCTTTTGCAGACACCCACCCATGTAACACAGCTAACCGCTGAGGTCCACCACCTCTCAATCACCCCCTGTTTCCCATGCCAGGTGACATAATCGTCACTGTCAACGAAGTCTGCACAGAGGGGTCTGCACACCAGTGCATTGTGGACCTGATCCGGGAGTGTACCAACTTTTTAACGTGAGTATGCTGTGGTGCTGCATTGCTGGGTTGCCAGACGAATGGCCCCTGAGAAGATCCCATGACAATTAAGAATCTGAACTTGTGACCAAAGCCTGAGAATCCAGGAAAGCTTTGCATGCTAATTATATCATATTTAGACATACAAATGCAACCTGTGCGACATTTCCCCAATGTTCACTGAATTTAATTTGCCAGTTGAAAATGATCATATTCCCCTGATTGATTGCATCTCAGAGATTAAGACTAATTGGTATCAATGTGCTCTTGGTAATAGTTTCCCCTTACAGACTGCCCTCATAAATTATCTCGAAAGATTGATTATGCTAATCAAAACATATGTAACGGTAAACTGCATGATTAACGATATTTGGTGATAAAATATGACATTTGACATAAACAGGGCCTGCAATCTCAGTTTCGAGGTGGCTGCTGTTACACACAGTTCCTGCAGTTAGTTGCACCACCGTTACTCACCATCTGGAGCTGAACAGAGAAAACACGAAAATAGGCGCGAACTGAAATCCTTTCTGCGCCCGCATTTCTCGTCATTATTTTCGACTTATTTTGGCGAAAACGTGAGTGCGTTTTGGGACACGCGATTTCTGCAGCTTTGTCTTAGTGAACTCGCAGTCAGAGCACGGTTTTGTTTCAGTACCATTTACGTAGTTAGATATCACAGCCACAGCACTGGAATCCCCACTGTGATGCACTGCTGTTTATTCAGTCCCATTAGCGATTCATTCATGTTGGCAGATCTCACTTGCCCTCATAAACATTGTATTTCCAGCACAATAAGTCTGATTGCGGTGCTGAATATTATACTCCCTCAGTCCAGTTATGCACCCCCCAAGAGGGAAAAAATAAGAAAAACAGGGGGCTTGTTCACATTGATGTGGCCCTATTTTAAAATTATATTGAGGATTTCATCAATCTAATCTTGGGTATGTTCTAAATGTCATTGTAACTTACATTGTAATACTGTAACTTAAGTCACTGTAACTCAGCACCTCAATTGTCTTTTCACCTGGCCGACAGGATCGAGACAGTGGGGGGCACAGCCGTGAAGATGATCGAACTGGACCGGAGACTGAGGCAGCTGAAGGTACGTCTCCCCCCTCCCTGCCCCTTCCCGCTCCTTCCCGCTTCTTCCCGCCCTTTCGCACTTCGGTGCTTGCTGGCAGCTGATCACACTCTCCCGGAGATCTTTACCGGATCCGGCAGCGTAACATCCGCTGCCCTGAGCGTAAAACTAAAGCTGATCAACCAGAAACTAAAAACAGCTGAGCTTTCCTCTGGGAGTGACCCGTGCAATGAAGTCATGTAGTAATCACTTTAAAAGCACGGCTTTCGAACCTCAGCGGTTTGCGAGCGCTGAGGCGTTTCCGCCGCGTGAACAGTCCGCGCATCTTCTCACGGCCCTTTTCTCACGTGTCCCTTTTTTCTCCTGCTCAGAAAAGCCTGCGTGAGAAGTGCGTGGAGCTGCGCACGCTGATGCTGAGAGAGCAACACCTTACCGGAGGTAAACCGGCAGGTGCCGCCGCACCACAGGATGTCCTCTCTGCCTGCTTAACAAAAAACAATCCATGCTAACATGCAGATAAGGTGCTGTTCCTGTAAATGCCCGCTTTCTCATATCATGTCTGACAGCTGACAGCTTCCGTTGTTTACCAAGCAAATAAATTATTTGGTGAACGTGTGCTTATCAAATTATGTATTTCAACTGAGACCATCTAAAACAAAAATCTAAAAAAAATATCGTTCTAATTTTTAGATGATTATTTCTGCCTGTGTCTTTGGTGTGTAATGTAACTCTCGGGCAGGACTGAATTTAGGTGAGTTGGGGGCCCTGAGCTAAAGTCATTTTTGAGGGCCCACCTACAGCATAAATTGCTGCTGTAACATCCAGGAAATAAAATGTGTGGGTCCTATAACTCAGGGTCCTGTGCTACAGCCCAGGTTAGCCTGTGCAAGTCCTGCCCTGCTCTCATGTGACCTGAATGAACCTATCGTGTCACGCTGCATGTGGCCGACCCAATGAGGAACCCTCTCCTCTGTCTTTAGGCAATCTCAATGACTGCCTATCGCTGGACTCGGCGGGGTCTGTGGCCTCGCCCGGCGGGCGGAGCGGTCTGCGCTTCTCCAGTGACAGCAGCTGCCGCAGCTACACGATGGAGGACAGCGAGGACGCCAGTGTGTTCGAGGACCCGAGCCCGCGGAGCCCAGTGGCGGATGACGCCTGCTTCTTTCCCGCCGACTTCCCGCTGCGTCCACCACAGGCCTCCGTGTGCCGCACGCGCAGCGTCAGCCAGGGCAGTAGCTGTGGTTCGCTCTCTCCCCGGTGGGATCTGCCTGAGGCTTCCTCGCCGTTCGGGACGGTCCCCCGCAGGCTGAGACAGGGCAGCGTCCGGAAGCGCTTACTGAAGTTCATTCCAGGGCTTCACCACTCCGTGGAAGAGGAGTGACAGTGCAGCCGGCCCTAGTGACACATCAGCATTAGCGGCATAACACGAGATGGGACTCGGTGCCGACCTCCATGCATGTTTGGAAAGACTTTCTGCCGCACTCAATTTTCACAAATAAGAGACATTCTTAATGATCATTTTCCCGTAGAGTCCAGCAGACTTGAATGTCCAGTATGAGTTACAGGTGATGAGAGGTTGATTCACCCCCCCCAAGTAGCATTATAATTTTGTGAAATATATTTTGGTATTTGTGTGAATATATATGAGGACACAGCAGCCGTTCCTGTCTGAAATTACACATCTGCGAGCTCATTTTTACCACTACGCCTTACCACTCAGCACTGGGTGGCTTTGGGCTATTAGAATTCAGGTCAAACCATGTTGTCTATTTTTATTTTATTTTTTTCCATTTGTTAATCTGATACATCTTAATCTTTTAGGTATGTACCTTGGGATTTGAACCAACAACCTTGTTAAGGCAATGCTCTCTTTGAGCTGCAAAATGAACTTTTTCAGTTTAAGGTTTGGTTTTTCAGCAGGTTCAACTTCGAAGATGGAGGAAAAACTCCATCTTCGAACATGTGTTCCTGCTTAGACAGAAAATGAATTGTTCAAACAGAGTAACAAGCATTAAGCGATAGATGGATGGATTTTTTTAGGCTAACTAAACTCTGAACCCACCTTCCTGGGAAGCATAACACCCAGCTGTATTCATTCTACAGTGTCATGACCTGCATGGGCGGCTTCGGCTGAAGGCAGTGCTGTTTTGGGCTCCTTGACGATGGTCTCAAACACACATTTCCTTATGGGTTTCTTTTCTGTTGGTTTCAGCCGTCCGTCACCCTCAGTATATGCATCTGTGTTCATATTTACCATTAAAAGGAAGCGTCCCGTGTGAGAACTGTGACCCACCCTGTAAATTACATGTATCTTTGTATTTTTTTAATACTTGCACACATCTTTTGTGAGTTTGCATTGCAGAACTGGATACTGATTGTTTAAGGCCCCCCTATCAGAGTTAGGGGCCCCTGTCAGAGGCAAGTTGGCAGCAGACTGTGGCCCCCACAGTTTCAGAGGTCCTAGGGCAGTGGGGTGAGCTGACCTTCGAGGGGAGAACGACAGCAGTAGGTCTGCTAGTCGTCCCTGAAAAAACTGCACAGAAGTTGAAAACAGGATGTGGGTGTCTGAAGGTGTGAAGCGTGCTGGCTGTCTTTCCACCGCGGCTTTCTGCCCCCCCCCATCTCAGATATTTACGCACGCCACCCATCTCGGTCAGCCAGTGCCTGGTTCTGCTGTTTTCTGCATTTGCAAAACTTTGCATACATATTTTCAACGCAGGACCTCGATGTCAGAAGGATGCAGGATTGCTTTTTTACATGAATATCAACTGCATGAAATTATTGTCCCATGTCTGTTAACAGCAAAACTCCATCAATGACATTTATATTAAAAGCAGAAATTTAAAAAAGGAGAACTTCTGTTGCTTATTGAGAGAAACATATAAAAGTGCATCATGAAAGGCTCAGAAGGTAGACACGTAGAGACTCAAGTTCAGGGTTGGAGGTTCGAATGCCGGCCCTGCCGTGTACGTGTGGGGTTTGCCTGTTATCTTCCGTGTTTAGTGGATTTCCATAGTGCAGGTAGGAGAACCTGATCCCGTGCAGGTAGGAGAACCGGTACCTGTAAACCATATTGGGTGTCTGCTTTGCGATTGACTGGCATCCCATCCAGGGTGTTCCCCAAACAGAAAGGTGTTTCCTAAAGCCCAGCTTGCTGTACCACTGTTTGGTAAGATGTGGAGTGGCTCCCATATGGTGTTAAACTTCATTTGAAGTCATAAACACCTGGGATTGAAGTGCTGTCGTGGTCCTCGGCAAACTGATGTGGTCTTCTTCTGATTTTGCTTTTGCTGAAAGTGGAAATGTGGTTTTGGAAAATGTAAGTTTCACACTTTTTAGCTGTGTACTTGTACTTGCTGCATGCAACTGTGTTTCTTTATAGGTTAACCAGGACTTTGTAACGCCCTCTGTAACACACAGCTGTGCTCTGGGGAGAATCAGAATCAGGTTTATTTGGTAGGTTTGCTGACATACACAGGGATTCTGGCTCCAGGTATCAGTGGCTCTCCTGTGTATTTACATGGCAGCTAAACATGCACACACTGGAGCCCAGATGTGGTCTAGGGCAGTGTTATAATACTAAAGTGATCCACATTCATTTGTGCTCTGTACTTACGTCTGTCACACCTTCTACATACAGTCAAAGGAAATGATGTTTAAATGATCTTCATGTTGGTGTAAAACTATGATTTTATGACTGTCGAAGTGTGTCAGCTTGGCCATTTTAAAACTCAACCTCTAAGCCACCTAGTTTGCCTAATTAACACATCATTGAGTTAATTAAACAATTAAAGTTATAGAATGGCTGGGGTGCCCTTGAGGAGAGGTTTGGGAACGAAGTGGTGTTCATCTAGCTACCCAACAAGATATCAGTAACATTTTGGAGAACGGGAGAAATTTCTGTTTATTTTTTACGGTGTTACTTGTAATTTTCATATGTTTTAATGTTAAATTGTGTTTTTTTCTTCCCCCTATGCAAACACACTTTCTACCCAGATAACCTTAAACATTTTCTTTGACTGCCTAAGACTTTTGTACAGTACAGTATATTGTATGCTAGTGCTCCAGTTAAAAGAGCATATAATTTATTAATTAGAATGACTCAGATGTCTTGTACTTCAACCATAGTTCCCAGTATAGGGAAGTAAGTGGAGGGTTTAGGTATTTATAAGGCACCTTCTTGGAGGTTTGATGTTGCTCTCTCTGCATGCCGGCCGCAGGCTGTCGCCACACCCAAACCACACCAGAAACGTTAACCCTCAGGTTTCGCTCTGCTCTGTGCTCTCTGCGTCAGTCACGGAGTTCAGCCATGGGGGGCGTTTGTCAGAGCCCCATACTTTTATGGGAGTTTGCTCGGTGTGGCTGGGGGCAGGGGGGTGCTGGTCTATGGGGGAACCACCCAAACTGGCTACTCTGTACTTCCTGCTAGCTCAGAAAGACAGGGGAACTGCGAAATTACCGTGGTAAAGAGGACATTTTCAGAACCTTCTGTCTTCTATAGGGCAACAAGCTTCTACTGAATCACCACTAAAATTCTAGCAGATCAATCTCACAGAGGTAAAGGTTGCTTCTTTGGACCCGTTAGAGCAGTGGTTCCCAACCCAGTCCTCAGGGACCCCAGACAGTCCACATTTTTGCTCCCTCCCAGCTCCTAACACCTGT
>JAODLD010000040.1:21124435-21135035 GCA_026781065.1 Mormyrops boulengeri | reverse complement strand
CAAAGTAATATTAAATTCATACATTTTCTCACATTCTTGTAAAACTTTTTTCTCACAATCCCCCCCCCCCCCCCCAAATGTATTAATAGCCTGTTTCATGTCCTGCTCTGAATTTGGGAATTTTTATTTTTTACATATAACCAAAAGTATTTTTTTAAATGTTTTTTAAATCTGGAATCCAGGTTGCGGTTGGGGGGCAGGGGAGTGCAATATGCCCCCCTCAGTGTTGATTTAAATAAGGGACAAATGTCATATTTCCATGGCCTGAGGGCGGCCCCGTGTGTCACCAGGCCCCGGGGGGGTCACCAGGCAGTGCTTCCAGGTCACTGTCACTGCGGTTTGGGGCTATGGCTGAACTTCTCTCAGGAAGCGGGAACGCGCAGCTCGCCAGCCAGGAATAATTACTGTGGATTGGTGATCCTGAGCTCACTTTTCTGTCAGGAAAACCTCCCACTCCTTGGCTTTCAGGTGAAATAATCTATTTTTATGTTTCACAGTTTCTTTACTTCACCTTCCTAGATTATAGAATTTTACGTAATTCAGCCACAAGGTTATACATGTGTTTGTGTGGTTATGCACACACGTTTGCTGTATCAGGTGTGTAAACTGGTCGAGCAAAGTGCTTTTTTCCTGCCTGGAAAGCAAACATACTTGCCAAGATGATCGTATAATTAGACATAGCTTGTAAACACCCACCCCTGACCACCCATATTCCCACACTCCCTCCCAAGGCTTTAGTCTGGCCTCTGCTTGCCTCCTTGTCAGCGTTCCCAGGTTCTGAACTCAACAATCCGATTTGGTCCCTGTCCGATTGTCCTTTCTCTTTGAGGGCCCCTGTCCGATTGTCCTTTCTCTTTGAGGGCCCCTGTCCGATTGTCCTTTCTCTATGTGGGCCCCTGTCTGATTGTCCTTTCGGTTTGAGGTCCCCTGTCCGACTGTCCTTTCTCTTTGAGGTCCCCTGTCCGATTGTCCTTTCTCTTTGAGGTCCCCTGTCCGATAACCCTTTCTCTTTGAGGGTCCCTGTCCGATTGTCCTTTCTCTTTGAGGGCCCCTGTACGATTGTACTTTCTCTTTGAGGGCCCCTGTCCGATTGTCCTTTCTCTTTGAGGGCCCCTGTACGATTGTACTTTCTCTTTGAGGGCCCCTGTCCGATTGTACTTTCTCTTTGAGGGCCCCTGTCCAATTACCCTTTCTCTTTGAGGGCCCCTGTCCGATTGTCCTTTCTCTTTGAGGGCCCCTGTCCGATTGTCCTTTCTCTTTGAGGGCCCCTGTACGATTGTCCTTTCTCTTTGAGGGTCCCTGTACGATTGTCCTTTCTCTTTGAGGGCCCCTGTCCGACTGTCCTTTCTCTATGTGGGCCCCTGTCCGACTGTCCTTTCGGTTTGAGGGCCCCTGTCCGACTGTCCTTTCTCTTTGAGGGTCCCTGTACGATTGTCCTTTCTCTTTGAGGGTCCCTGTACGATTGTCCTTTCTGTTTGAGGGCCCCTGTCCGATTGCCCTTTCTCTTTGAGTGCCCCTGTCCGATTGTCCTTTCTCTTTGAGGGCCCCTGTACGATTGTACTTTCTCTTTGAGGGCCCCTGTATGATTGTCCTTTTCTTTGAGGGCCCCTGTGTGTGCTTCACAGACTTGGCTGAGATATCCATGCAGGTGAGTATGAGCGGCATCTACTGCCTAAAGGATTTTTAGATTTTTATTAGGAATTTTTTCTCTCTTTCAGACAGACGCAGGTGCGTGTGGGGGAGGGATCGGGGTTTTAAGTATATTTACTGGTGTCTGGAGATTATTTTTAAGATGTATGAGAACATGACAAATGTGAATGGAACCCCCCCCCCGAGGCTTTGTGTTGAGGGTGGGCGGTGTTACATTATTAATAACAGCACAAGGTTTTGTGTTTTTCTCCGCTCCTAGCCAAGGGGTCAATCATGTGGCACGCTTGATGATGGAGTTGGGCAGCCGCAGTGCAGGGTGCTGGAAGGGATCGGGGTGTGGGGGTGGGAGGGGAGGCAAGTGCTGGAACGATTTAGGAAGAGAGTGTGGGGATCTGGAAGCTGGAGAGGTGCTGTGACGGACTGCCAGAGACGAGCGCAATATCTGACGAGCAAATGATCAGAACAGGTTCTGGAGTTAACAGCAGTAAACACTATTTCAATGATGCAGGCTGAGTTACATACTTGCATACTGTGACCATGTGGTTTCTAGGCCTATTTATAAGTGGTCATAACTAACACGTACGCTTTAAACGATTAAGGAATGTCAGGCCTATATAAAAATTAATAGACCCCTCTATATTTTTAAGCAAATCTGCATTTTTAAATCCTGGTTTAATCCTGGTTCTGCTGGCAGAAGGCTATGCTGAGCTGCAGGCTGCTTCCAGGTTCAAAATTTCTAAGACAGCAGTACACAGGAATAAGGTGAAGCAGGAGACGCTGAGATCGACCAGAAACCAGCCAGGTAGAGGGCAGAAGCGACTTTATAATGGGAGAGATGACCATCAAATTATCCGACAGTTTCTGATGAATCAGAGGATGACCTTCAAAAAGAACAGGAAACATTAAGTGCAGGTGTGAAGTGTACTGCTAGGACAATTCGTATCTATCTATCTATCTATCTATCTATCTATCTATCTATCTATCAGTCTGTCTGTCTGTCTGTCTGTCTGTCTGTCTGTCTGTCTGTCTATTACAGATGCACACCCATAAATTGAGAAATGAGTGAAGCAAAGAATAAGAAGTTGTTTTGCATTTCATGGATTAATGGCACCGTTAATGCAGGAAAGTGCATCTGGAGATATTTTGCACAGTCTGCAGAGGGCGCTGTTGTATTTGAACATCAGTACATCATCCATCCATCCAGCAGTCTTCCAATCATTTATCCTGGTCATGGTCATGGCGGAAGAATACCTCACCCGTGGCATCTTAAGGTGTTGCTCTCTCTATCCTGAATGGAGCTCTTGGTGTTGATTTCCTGTCCCAAACCTTGTTTTTTGCTTCCTTTCCAGTGGTTCCATTTATGGAGTCCATTGAGCGGATGCTTAACGCAGCCCCGTCGACCTAGGAGACTCTTTCTCTGTACGGTATAGTATTTACAATAAGATAAATGTAAAGGAAACACTTGTGAAAATGCTTGCTCTGTTGGACTGAAGGGTTGCAGGACACTTGAAGCGCAGGTGGGTGTGAGATCACAGCCTCCAGTATTCATAGTGTGGCGTGAGCGGGGCCTCACCTCCTGTAAAATTATCTGGCCCTCCAATGACACGGAGCGACAGAAATGAGAAGAGAAACTGAGTCTTAATTCCATCAACACAGCTTCACCATTGCCTATAAATTATGTTATTTAAAAGACCCTGTTCATTTTCCGTCCTCCTCATTAAGGGTCCGCCCTGCTGAGCTGTGAATATGTAGTTTTCTAAAAAGGCTTGTGACAAAATGAAGCGACCTAATTGGCGTTAGCGCTGAGATGAGCCAGATGATGAGGACTGCGGACAAAGCGAGTGGCCATAATTAGGCTGGGGAGGGTCGCTCTGTGCGCCTACTCTGGTCACTGGAGTGGGCATTTTAGGAGTCTTCTCATGTCGTGCTCCAGTTTATATATATGAAACCCGCGACCTAAAGAAGACGAGCTCTGTGTCATTGCGGGGAGATGGCCGAAATGTCAGTTGGCGCCCCGGGCCCTCTGAGCTCCCTCTTGCTCCCCCAGTGGTGGGATCGGGAAGGTCTCTCCTGGCCGTCACCATGCTGGCACTTATTTCACATACTCTGGTGCAAGCAAATCACGCAGGTTAATTAGGCCTTGTTCGGAAATGGCACCTCGGACTGAAGAGCGGGTGGGATTTAATTAATGGGGACCGATGTGCCGCTTGCTGCTGGGGAGGCTGTGGGAGGGACCACAGGGTGTGGGGGGGCACAGGCCTGTTCATTTTCCACACGAACATTAAAGATAATCAGAGTGCCGTTTCCCCCTTGAGTTTGCAGGAATGTAGCAGCTCTGTGACTTTTCTTGTAGATGCTTCTGAAACGCAGGCCTGTGTTTTTGCTTCTTGTCTTTCATGTGTTGGTGGCTTTGTCGTAGAGGTAAGGGAATCTTCTTGCTGTACCAGGGTGGCCCTTGCTGGCATTGTTGGACTTGAGGATTCTCAGTGGGCCGGAAGCCAAGACTGAAGGCATCATTCCAGACTGGAGCAGCGCCAGCGATCCTGACGCGACTGTGCACTGACGGCGAGATCTTCATGGCCCCTTGCAACCTCGCTGCTGTCCCAGTCTGCTCATTGTTGAGGGTCACGCTCCATTATTTGGTGTATTGGCAGATGCCGGTAGTCAGAGTGATTATTTGTCCGGATGGGGCTGATGTTTGGGTTTATTTAATCTGATTGGTAGTTTTTCAGACTTTGTTGTTTTCTCAGTGCTGGAGCAGCAATGAACTGCCTTTGAGGATCAGTGAACAATTTGGTTTCCAGATTTTGTCCCTTAACTCTTCCATGGCGACTTGGTTGAGTCCAAATAAGCTGAGGCCAAGCCTGTGAGTCGCAGTGGAGTATAGCTGCTGTTCATTTAGACGCCGTCTGGTCAGTAGCCAAGGCTTGCCTGCTTGACTGGAACACTGGAGGTTTTCTGCACTGGGTACCTGCCCACCCAGTACCCCCTCTGCCCCGCACCACTCAGGGTGAGGAGCATTTAAATGCCAAGTGGACCCAGTGCTATGCGAAGGTCCTCAAAGATGAAGAGAGCAGCTCTGCTCTGCTAATGCATACTGTCCCTAATGCATGTTTATTCGGATTCAGCAGTTTTAGACGTGCTGAGCAAATTCACTAATTATACATGTTAACTTTGTCGGTTATTGTGACTATGGCATGTGCCCAATTCCCATCCTCTCCTCCACGGCACCGGGTCTTTCAAAGAGAGCTTCTGTCTTGGGTGAATGAGTGTCACCGTCACGCTGAAAACCGTCCTGGGCGAAACGGAACAGCGGCGACACACTGATGAGTCACCACGGCGACCTCGGCCCGGGCATGAAAATGGACATTGACGTGTCTGAGTCGCGTCTTGAAGCGCACCGCCATGCTAGCTCTCCTCCGGGGTCAGAACCACAAAAGGCGGATTGATGGGAGCGCCGTGAATCTGTCTGTGGAATCTGTTCCAAAGTGACGAGCTCTTTGCTGGAAAGACCCTCGTTTTCCGATGGTAACAGTGAGAAGTTTTCCATGCCTTGTCACAGAATTCCACAGCCCGCTATCCACACAGCTCAGCGCATTCCCCTGCCCGCCCTGGCGTCTCAGAGGGGCGCCGTTTCCCGGGGGCAGACTGTGTCATTGTGCTCACAGCAGCAGTTACGTGCTTTGGGTAATGACACTCGCAGTGTATCGCAGTGGAATATCAGTGGGCTCATTGGATGAGTGCAGTGTTTTGTGCTTTAATCTGACATCTTACCAGCGGCCTAGAGTAACAATGTGAAGTAATTTGTGCCGCTACTCTAACACACCAATGGCGCTTTTCCACTAGTACACAAGAACCAGGCCGTACCTGACCTGTACCGCAAAGAGACTAGCTTCAGCACGGCTACAGTGCGGTTCCAGCTTGCTTCAGTTTTCCACTGCGGAAGGGTCGGCTCGCTAAAGGCGTCTGCAGGTTTGGGGAGAGACGGCAACAAAAAGCCAAAGAGACGCTTATATATCATTCACACAGTGTACATCATGATTTGCTGTGTGCTAATTTCCGGTAGCGAGTCTGTGAGAATCTCCTTGTTATGCTAGCATCAAGTGCTAGCAGAATTAGCACTTGCTTGTGTAAATTTGCATTATGAATACATTCTGTTCAGCCGTTGTACAGTACTTTTTTAATTAGGAGGTTGGAAGTTCCCAGTTATCAGGGATGCATCAATACATGGCAATATGCGATACTACTAATAATGAATGAATAATATATAGAATATGCCAGATAACCCATGCATAACAACTCATATCACCAATTTGTTCTTGTTTCCATGCATTTTGACCAATCGGATGGTGCTGACACACTACTGTGTCTAGGGCCCATAATTTGGAGCTACACCCCTGCTTGAACCTATTCAACATCTTTGGGATGAATCTGAATAGAATGACCTGGTCCATGGGGACCCACCGGGAACTGGGAGGGAGCAAAAATGTGGGCCGTCTGTGGGTCCCAAGGAACGGGTTGGGAAACACTGGAATAGAACCGTCTATGGGTCCTGAGGACCGGGTTGGGAAACACTGAAATGGAAAACACTGTGGGTCCCAAGGACCGGGTTAGGAAACACTGGAATAGAACCGTCTGTGAGTCCCGAGGATCCAGGAAGCCTGTCATCATGCACACTGCAGCTAGTAGTGTAACAGTGCAGCCCATGGACCTGCAGACCAAAGGTCATGTCCCTGTAGGTGCTTTGCTTTATTAACTTTGATTAAAGTTCTAAAAAAGCAGTCATTAAGATTGGACACCACAAGGACCCGGGACCCCTTGACATTACCTGGTCTCTTTGTGCTCTTTCGTAGTTCTAGATTAAGAGAGCTTTGCTGTCTTGTTCCAGTTTTTGTACACTATTAAATCTATACAAGTGAATTCTTATCACAAATTAATAATCTCTTTAGTCCAATTAGTTCACCTCCCTAATCTCTAAGTCAAAGGTCAATATGGCATCATACAGAATGGAATTTCCTAATCAGGCACTTATTTGCAATAAACTCATTAACCTGGTGTATTCAGTGCCGAAAAACCATAATGTAGTTGCTATTTGAATGCGTATGATTGTTAGTATATATTTATAGGGTTGAAGTAGGTTGCAAAACTCTGGGAATTTTCCTGTTAATTCCCAGATATTCCTGTTAACTCCCATGGAAAATTTCCACCTTGGAATATTTCCAAAATTCTCCATCTTAACTTCCCATGAAATGGAAAGTTTCTGGAAAGTTTCCTAAAATTTGCACCCCTTTCCAACCCTAGGTCGAACCAGCTTTGAAGAACCTGTAAAAGTCCACATGTTTATGTGTTGAAGAACTGACCGATCTTATGCCATGATATCACATTAAGTTGTGAATTGATTGGGTTCTCCCTTAAGGGGGAACTTCTTGCATGGATATTCTCTATACATCTTGCCCCTTGGTCCTTCACCACCACAGTGTTAAATACCACTGTTCTGCTCGTCACACGGGAAACTGTATGTCACACTGAGAAATGCCTTTCAGGTCTTTGTGCTGAAATCCTTTATGAAGTATAAATAAGGACAGTAAGACCCAGATTTACCTCCTGGTCAGCCCTGATTAGACAGACATGGTGTTAGTTACTCCTTAGTTACTCAAATTTTCTGTATCAGAAAATTATCGATGACGAGTACAAAAATTCTGGTTCTGGATCCGTGATGTTGAGACTCCAACACCATGGTATCTGTCTGCACAAATACATATCTATCTGCAGTCTTACTATGAGTAACGTCTGTGAACATATCAATCCTCTAATCCTCTAGGAATCAGCCTATCAAGTTTAGGGGGGGATTTAAATCACTGTCTCTTGCCCTTAAACCAACTTGGTCGCATCTCTGCGTTCTGCTCCTTCCGTAGAATGCGGTCTGATTTCTCCATTTGTGGTTGTTTTGTTGTGCCAGTGGCAGCGGGGTCTTGCCATTCAGAGCTCCTGTTTTAGGGAATAATGGACCCATTCATGTCAGGGTTCTGCGCATATATATATATATATTTATAGTCTCTAGTACAGAGGTGGGCAATCTTATCCGCAAAGGGCCGGTGTGTATGCAGGTTTTTGGGATAACCTTTAGGTCAGCTGTTCAAACCCAGATCTCAGGACTCTTCAGCCAATCAGACCTCTAATTAGCAATCTAGGGGGTTGCAGTGAGAACCCGCACACACAACAGCCCTTTCTGGATAAGATTGGCCACCCCTGCTCTAATAAAAGATCTACCTCTTTGGTCCATTGCTAAGAGTGAGCTGTCAGTGAGCTGTCTGTGAGTGTTTGTCATCTAAGTGTTATATGTCTGACCCCTTACTTCCAATAGAGCGTCACCTGGAGGCCATTGCAGTAATTGCACATACTCCACACAAGTATAGGTGGGGGGTCAATTAGGGATTTCTTAAAATAACAATGGTAGATGCTGTACGCCCCCATTCCCAGAAATTAATATCTGCTCACAGTTGTCATGGTGGCAAAGCTACTCTGGCACGGATCTGCCCAGCTGTTAGTTGGTGGTGGGGGGGAGGGGGACCTGAGTTCCTTTTAAAGGTCGAAGTTATGGGGATTTCATCCAAAACTGGGAGAACCAGGGAGTGTTTTTGGGGTGAGTTGCGGAAGACACCAGCTGGATGCCACGGGATGACCTGGAACGGCAGATGGGGTAAGCTGTGTCCCTCTCTCTTCTCCTCTGCGGGGAATAGAAAGCGGTTCGGATTTGGGAGGAATGTTTCGGGAACACTCATGCCCAGTTCTGTGGAATTCCGTGCTCTGAATTCTCCCCTCGCTCCGCCTGCTCAAGACCCTTCACCTCCGAGTGATTAATTATCAGGGATTTTTCGGCGTTGGCTGGTAGGGAGACGGGTGCTGTCAGATTGTCTGTAGGAAAGGCGCCCAAATCTTGAAAGATTTCAGAATTCAATGAGAATGGAAGAGGCCGCTCCCCTCGTACTCTGACGCCCCTCGTACCCTGATGCCCCGAGTACACGCTGTTTCATTTGTTTTTCTCTCACAAAAGTTTCATCTTGACACAAATATTCTTCTCATTCTCCATCCAGCCAAGTTATACAGCTGACTGCTTCTTCAGAAAGTCCTATTGTATGTCGGTCTGTTGTCTTAATCACTCTTTCGGTGATTAATCCTCGTCAAAAGGATTATATGTAGGAACTGAAACTATGATTAATGTGGTTTTTTAGTGATGCATTTTTTGTATACATAAATAATTTCCAGTCACAGGCAAGATGTCCTATTAATCTTCACATTAACTCTCTCTGCAGGTCGTGGTACACAATGGACATGTACACCATTCAGACAATGTTTGAGAACTGGATTCAAATGGCATTAGAAGAAATATTTTAAGGCGGGGGAACCCTTTTAAAAAGTTGACCAGAATGGCATTTTTTTGGCTGCAGGGAAGGAGTGTGAAAGGTATTCTGCATAGTCTTGCAACTTGCAAAATATCAGAGCCGAGATTATTTTCGCAAGATTTATGTGGCCCTACTCACTCAACACAAAGCAAATGCAATCTTCATTCATAAGGATCCCATGTGGTGCTGTTTACTCTCCTCCGGGCCACTGTGGCGCCGCAGCCTACGCGGCTCAGGGCCTTGTGCGGAGGAGCCGCATTAATTCACCGTGTCAGCCTGTCCCTGCGGAATATTTATGATGCTAAATATGTTTAATTAGGAGGTTGCGTTGTTTCCATTGCCCAAAAAGAAAAGTGCACTGTAAGTATAAAATGTCCCAGTTGCTTTCTATTGCTGTGTTGGTGCCCTTTGACACATTTCCCAGAATCCTCTCTGGAAATGACCCCTGGATACCAAGGTTGTCATTCAGTGTTCTGAAATGTTCTGTAATTTGGGGAATGGCTGAACAGGACCTTGTAGCCGGTGGATGGACGAATGGGAAATGATGGAGAGGCTGACATCATGGCGAATGACAGCTTGAGTGAAAATTGAGGTTTAAAGAAGTTTTTTTAATACCATTTCATGCAACGTTATGTGATTTGAACTGGCTGGGGGGGGCGGGTAAGCTGGTTGGTAAGCTTTCGTCAGTGATGCGGCTGTCAATGGCCCTTCTGAGGGTGGCCCACAGGGGGTGGGGGGAAGGGGGGGTTCCTTCTTAAGCAGCCTGGCTTTCAGCTCTGTTGCTCAAGCTCGTTGTGCCACAGGCCACGATGCAGTGGAGTGTGGTGGAAATACACAAGCCTTCATTCGGCCCAGGCAAGTGAGTGCACACATTTTACAGGCATGGCAGATGGTAAACTATCTCTGTGATATAAGTAGGGAAGATTTTGTGAAGGTGGGGCCACGCGGCACATCAGAAAGGCTCCTATCAGCAGAGCACCGGAGAAAACAGCGGTGCTATGTTTTAATACTTTGTAGAGAAAAGCTATTAAAACACTCAATTTGAAGCTAGCAGCTGAGACTCTATGGGTCTCGTGATGACAGTGCACAGACACGCTGCGCACACACCCCACCAGACCCTAGGTGGTGCTCCAAGGGGGAGGGGGCACGCTTACATTCATGTTTTCGTTAGCAGCACCTGAGCATGGGCAAATAAGATGGGCATCTTATTTGTGTCATGTGATATGAACCACACGATATACTCAGTATGATACACACGCTAAAATAGCTGCTAATGGCAACATGGAACAGCTTATAAGGAAATGGGAAGGCGGATTATTCGAAAGGGTGACGTAAGAGGCTGAGCAGCGACAGTATCGATGAGGACAGGCGTCGGAACATTCCGGAAAAGGACACGCCGTGTCTGGCCTTGATAAGAGGTGCATTATAACGCTGGGGCTCCGATGCGACACCTGTCACATCGGGGGCGGGGTGCATATGGCGGGAATGGATTGATAGCATCTCCGGCAGAAGCCGAGCGACATTACAGCAGCTCTGACGGTGCCGGG
>JAODLD010000040.1:21108337-21123578 GCA_026781065.1 Mormyrops boulengeri | reverse complement strand
AACCCAACCAGTGGTTAGGTGATGATGAAAGGATGGATGGATGGATGGATGGATGGATGGATGAAATCACGCATAATAAATCGCTGTTCTTCAAATGTTAAGCATGACTCGTGCACTTAAGAATAAAACCTTAACATGTTCACGTTGACATTGAAAAAGTGCTATATATAACTGACAGCATTTAAGCAGTGAGTAATTTACAGGTCTGTATGACCCAGAACCGGCCGTTTGAGAGGGATCCTGGGGAGGGGGGGTGCAGGGGGTGTGGGGAACAACCAAAAGGTGGCAGTGTTGCAGTGCAGAATTCCCAAAGCGCCTAGCTCCATCTGACCTTCGCCAGCCACCGTGTAAACCCCCCACCCCCCCACCGACACACACACACACCCCTCCCTGCAGGGTCACGTTCTCAAAACTGCCACGAAACAACTGATATTTACAGTGTTATTAAAAAAAAAACATGTAGTATGAAGCCTGTTATGGGGGGTCCCCCTCCCGTTTTGAGATCTTACCATATTAGACGGAGACACAAGGAGTCTGGTAAGAATTTCAGAAAATGGTCAGTGGAGGGTTGCGTTTTTATTCACGTTTACATGAGTCGGGGGATGCAGAACGAAGGCTTGCGTATAGATGCCTGGTCCCCTTTGTGGGTGAGGAGATGCTGTTAAGGGCGTTTAGTCAGTTGTTTTTTTAACTTCTTTAAACTTATCAGTCCATAAATCTTTGTTCTTTGTTCGTTTGTACGCCACATTTCTCAGAGAAATGGATTACTCATCATGAATTCTTAGCTTCAAAGTTCTCTGCCTCCACCCTTGCATGTTTTAGAAGTAATTACGGTCTGTGGAACAGAAGTGCAGTGCTTTTCCAGGTGGACAAATGTACACTCAGCAGGCCAGCAATTCTACACCTATTATAAGAAATCCTGAAGAATGTGCCACCCTTAATGGGTTAGAAAGCCGCCTCTGCTAGGGGAAGGGTTAACGGCAAGCGAGGCCCATCAAAACCTAAATTGGCACTCTGGGCTAAATTACATCCTTCCAAAGACGCTTGCCAAGATTATACGGAAAAACCTGAAAACTGAGAGGCTGATGTCACTTTTTTGTTAATTATGAATGGTTTCTAATCCAGGTAGGGATGAAACGCTGTAAGAGCCCTTAGAGAGGAACACGCACAGGCCAGGGAGCCTTAAAGGACAGGTGCCTTGTTCTTTGAAAGGAAAGGAATAATCTTAGCCCGACTACTGCCCCCTACAGGTCACACCCTCAATTCACCCCCCTCCCATCTCTGCTTCTGTGACTGTTAGCTAGCCTTCTGCCATGGTCACATGTTCTGATCTAGAATTGAATTCCGCCATACCTCAGTCTCTGGTCCAGCAGCACTGATGGCTTTTATAAGCAGTACGAGGTGTTGAGTCATTTGGATCCTGGCGAGCAGAACTTTCCTCATCAGCTCAAGTTCATAGAGGCTGAAACTGTAGTTCGATCTGGGCAGTTTGCTTTGTAAGGTCAGTGAATGCGCCGTACACAGAAGTGGGCCAGAGGCTGGGGTGCAGTCCGGAAGTTTCCAGGCCGCAGGGCAATTGTTGCCGCCGTTCATGGCTGTTTCGCTGTCTCATCTGGACATCCACACACGCGGCCAATCCGGTTTGCTGCTGTGAGTACCAACCCCATACTCCGGAGAAGAGGCTTGTGAGTTTGCATAATTAATTCTATTCATCCATCCGCCATAAGTGCTGATCCAGTGGAGGGCAGTGATCAGCTGGAGCCTGTCCCAGGATGCCAGTTCCTCACAGGGCAGTATCTCCAATTTTGGCGTGTTAGATGAAATCATGCTTGTCTGCTTTTAAAAACCAGCATGATCCATGACTTTGTATAAGAATAAAATATGCACACGGGGGTTTGCTGTTTGCTGTGCCTGGCTGATGTCTGTGAGCGTGTGTATGGCTGATGTCTGTGAGCGTGTGTATGGCTGATGTCTGTGAGCGTGTGTATGGGCGTGTCCGTCCAGAACTGAGAGAACACAGGGATTTCACAGATACCTTCGCTTTGTGCTCCCGAAGCCAGCCCTCTCGTTACAGGGGCCCCTTCCCCAATGCGACTTACAATGTCTAATTACCTCTTTCTGCCGAGGAGGAAGATGGATTATATTTTAATATGAGGAGCCCGCAATGAGGGGGCGCGCCCGCATGTCAACACTTCGCAGCTGATTTAATCACATGACTGTAGAGTCTCTCAGCCAGCAATTAGTCATTAATCATACTCTGGCCAGTGTCCTGGTTAAAATTATAATAATAAAATAAGAAACACCAACATTAAGGGATCTCTCATTTCATTTTCACTTTCAAAACAAACACTCAGATCATGGCTTTCACATCCTGCACTATATAGTGTTTTAGTCTCCCCACGTCTCTTCTTGGAGTATTTAAATACACAGTATAGCTTTTCATATCTAAGTCATAAGAAACTCTTTCTTGAAGGTGATATTTCTTAAAGGGCCGGCACTTAATTAGTGGAACAATTTAAATTCATTAAAGGGCCAGATGCCAGTGGTCTCTTTCCTGATGTGAGGTTCTAGACAAAATTTTTTTGTGGAAAGCCCAGTTACACAGGCCCTGACAGGCCTTTGGAAGTTGTTTATATTCAATGGTGTTGTTAACGGTGTCTGTTCTGGCATTTTGGCCTGTTTTTTGCTGTTTTTTTTATATATAACCAACAATTAATTGGTTATGGTGAACAAAGCTGGATCCTTCACTGATCATGCTGTCAGCTGCTACCACTATTAATCCTGTTTGCCATGGGTTTTGTGACTGGTGTGAGGTTTATTGGAGAAGATGGGTAAAGTACAGGAAGAGGAGAAGGCGGGGTACAGGAAGCAGGAGGATCTGTGTCATTTTTGGTGAATCCGGACCAGGAAGATCTGTGCCCTGTTTGGTGGAGCTAATGTTTGTTCTGAGAGGATAAAGATCAGAAGGATCTGCATCCTGTTTGGTGGATCAGGAACTGGAGGGCCTGTGTCCTCTTGGGTTGGTGAGGAGCTGGAGGATCTGCATACTGTTTGGTGGATCAGGAACCAGAGGGCCTGTGTCCTGTTGGGTTGGTGAGGGAACTGGAGGATCTGTATCCTGTTTGGTGGATCAGGAACCAGAGGGCCTGTGTCCTGTTGGGTTGGTGAGGAATTGGAGGATCTGCATCCTGTTTGGTGGATCAGGAACCAGAGGGCCTGTGTCCTGTTGGGTTGGTGAGGACCTGGAGGATCTGCATCCTGTTTGGTGGCTCAAGAACCGGAGGGCCTGTGTCCTGTTGGGTTGGTGAGGAACTGGAGGATCTGCATCCTGTTTGGTGGCTCAGGAACTGGAGGGCCTGTGTCCTGTTGGGTTGATGAGAAACTGGAGGATCTGCATCCTGTTTGGTGGATCAGGGACCGGAGGGCCTGTGTCCAGTTGGGTTGGCGAGGAACTGGAGGATCTGCATCCTGTTTGGTGGATCAGGGACCGGAGGATTCATGTCCTGTTCAGTGTTGGTATATGTCTTGGAGGAATCAGTCAGAGCTCACCAACTTGCCCATTTTCCCAGCAAGCTCTATCTGTGAGGTGCGAGGCAGTGCGGGTGGGGGAGGGACAGATTTCACCTGACACTCTGGGTGTATTAATTATCCCATCCAACCCCCCCCCCCCCCCCAGAGCTCCACCTCCTTCCCCCAGGAGTCCTCTTCTCTCTGTCTCATACACCCCTCCCCCCTCCAGATTACACAGAGCCTAGGAAATGTCAGCACCAAAGCTGAGACTTGATGCAGATAATCATTTTAATAATATTTCCCCATTTGTGACCCTCCCCCCAGCTGGGAACCAGGGGAATAGAGCTCTTCCCGGTCAGGCATCAGACGACAGATGGGAAGGGCCAGACAGGTGGAGCTATGGACAGGAACCCAACCTGTGCAGTGCCACCTGGTGGCCAGCCGTGTGAGTGCCTCTGTTTACCTGGGGCAGACAGGGAGGTCAGCTTTGGGACGTGGCGGGAGCTAAGGAAGGAATCACTGCTTAATGACTAACCCAAATAGGAATCCGAAGGAATCAGACGGCTACAGGGAGGAGTGGAGAGATGAGTGCAAGGAAAACCTAGGTCATGTTTTATCACTCAGATCCTCCTTCCACAAGTGTCTGAATGGCTTCATCAGAGCAGAATCCAGCTGGATGGACCTCCCGCTGGAGTACCTGCCCTGTCCTTCTGACGTGCCGGATCTCATTCCTGGTTATTTATTACACACAAACCAGCGGGATGTGGATTGTTCTGCTAAATCCCAGTATCATGTTCCGCACCGTGGCTTAGGAATCGAACAGATTACAACTGTCCCTCTGTCGAGATTTGGATCAGGACTGGCAATCTTATCTATCAGTCATATTGATGGACTCGTTTTAAAAGTTATTTAAAAAATATACAGATCTAGTTGAGGAAAGCTGCAAACGCAGTTTGACCGGTTCCACAAGAAGTTTTGGGAATTCCACATTTTTCGTTCGGCACCAGTATTGTGTGTGAGTGTTGTTTTTACACTCGTGTCTTTAAGAGGGATTTTTTGAAGCTAACTTTTACCTTAAGATGATAAGTGAAGAAATCCATTTTCAAGAGCCACTTGACAGAGACCTGTAATTTTCTAGCTGTTTTTGTCTCATTTAGGTGATGTGTATTCATCCTATTTGCACATCCATATAGCTTCTCCATGAGGGCCACGAGTGGCATTTAATGTAGGTGGTGAGGTTGCCTGGGGCGACTCCTGGCCCTGCATCACAGAGTTGTGTAAGGATGTCAGCCACTAACTTTGTGCATTACGCACATGTTTTTAAACATCTGCTGGTTGATAATTTAACTAAGTTTTGTCCTGATTAAATCTGGACATTAACAGGGATCCAGAGTGAGCTTTTCTGAATATGAATGAACTAAAATCAGGACTTTGACTGGAATTAAAATTCAGTGATATTTTCCTAACGGGAGGCAGGAGCGGTCCCCACCAATTTTGCCTGCCCACATATCTATCGGATCACAGGGAGATAACGATGACCATTAATCATTTCTATTAAAAATATTCATAATAAAAATTTACAGGTATCATATTAGAGCGATGTGGCCTAGAGGTTGGGTCCTCTGCATATTCTCGTCTCTTCCTGCAGTCCTAAAGCATATCGTTTAGGGGAATTGGTGACTTTAAATTGCCCATAGTGTGTGTGTCTATGCACCCTGTGATGGACGGGCCTCGTGCCTGGGGCCTCCCCTGCCTCCAGGGCCACCGCATAATGGAAAATGAATGTAAGCAATTACAGCAATCGAGACCCTGCCTTGGATAAATGGTTCTGGCAAATGGATGGATTCAGTGACCAATTTCAGTTGTGTGCATTTGGGATCTTAAACCATGTAAGCCTGCATGAATCTGTAGTTTCTGTAAGGGCTACATGCCCAGTCCGTGTGCTGCAGCACACCATCTTCCATGTTTGGGTCTGCCTCGTGCCGCCTTCCGTGTTTCGCTCTGCCTCGTGCCGGCCTCCACATTTTGCCCTGCCTCATGCCGTCTGGCGCGTTTCGCTCTATCCCGTGCTATCTGTCGTGTTCCGCTCTGCCTAGTGCCGTCCTCCACGTTTCGCTCTGCCTCATGCCGTCCGCCGCGTTCCGCTCTGCCTCGTGCCGTCCTCCGCGTTTCACTCTGCCTCGTGCCGTCTGCCGCGTTCTGCTCTGCCTCGTGCCGTCCTCCTCGTTTCACTCTGCCTCATGCCGTCCACCGCGTTTCGCTCTGCCCCGTGCTGTCTGTCGCGTTCCGCTCTGCCTAGTGCCGTCCTCCGCGTTTCGCTCTGCCTCGTGCCAGCCTTCACATTTCGATCTGCCTCGTGCCGTCCTCTGCGTTTCACTATGCCTCATGCCGTCCGCTGCATTTCACTCTGCCCCGTGCCGTCCATTGCATTCCGCTCTGCCTAGTGCCGTCCTCCGCATTTAGCTCTGCCTCGTGCCGCTGGCTGTTTCCTGGCTCCTGGCCCAGCTTGCCGGAGGTCCTCCTGCTAGATTATAAGGTGATAGAACCTAGGTTATTGGTGACCTTCTCCAAAGGCTTTCAGCGCTGACCCCATTAGAGGGGCCGTGTGCTGCCCAGGCCCCATCCCCAGCCTGCAGACCCCCCCGCCCCCTCCATCTGCGGAATCCTTTATGATTGGGATGAAAGAGCCCCCCCCCCCCATGGAGCCACTTCAGATGCTCCGGGGGGCCTGGGGCCTCTCTGCTCGGGTTGATTTAGTGGGGACCGGAGAGCAGCACCGTGGCTGGCTGGCGGTGGGCGGAGCCAGCATGTCCCGCCGCCCTTTCTTCTTAGCGACCACACCCGAGACCTCTGCTTCCCTGGAGACCGGACTGCAACTGGTTTGTGGTTCCTGCTGTCAGTGATGGACCGGTCCAAGTAGAATAGAAATATCAAGGACAGGATGGAGGGCCAGTCACTTGCAAGGTTAACAAAAAGCAGACCAAGCACAACGTGCAGCAGAAAGGTGTTTCAATTCTCACCCGCAGCATCGCATTCAGTGGATTTCAGAGCAGTAGGTAGTTAAACCACTTTGTCTTCACTTAGCCAGGCATTGTGACAGCTCACTACAGATGACCCCTTAAAAGTTTTTTTCTTTTACAGCAATGTTAAGGTGCTCTCCACCATCGCTGGTGGCTTCCTGGTTTCATCCAGCGGACTGTTGTGTTTTGGGTTTCCATGGTAATGTCTGTCCCTGTGAATGCATGGGGGCGTGTAAGGAGACCTATATTTAAATGGATTATACCAAATGTGGCTTCATTTTTGGTCCATTTTAAGCAATAAAACCTGCTGTTAGCCATTATCTGTTGTACTGTTCCATTAAGCGGGATTTTTTTTTGTGTGGGTGCCCTGTGATGGACTGGCATCCTGTCCTGGGTAGAACCCTGTTCCCTGTGATGGACTGGCATCCTGTCCCCTGTGATGGACTGGCATCCTGTCCCCTGTGATGGACTGGCATCCTGTCCCCTGTGATGGACTGGCATCCTGGCCCTGGTGCTTACTGTGACCCTGTCCAGGATAAATGGGTTTGGAAGATGGATGGGAGCCAGCTGGATGGATATATTGTTAAACTCAGGGGCGGTTCTGGGGGTGGCAGTGCCCTTGTGACAGCATACATGGCCCCCAAAATATATGTTCTACTTGGGTCTGAAATAATGGGCTAATATTTTGTGTGCTGGGAACAGGCGAAACACAAACGTAAGCACATTTACTGGATGGACTCTTAACATGGAGGTGAAAATCTTAGTTAACGACAGAAAAAAATAATCAAGCTTGTGGAAGCAAGACAGTCTATACATAAAATGTAACAGCAAAACACTGCATAAATGATATCGATTTTCAAAGTTATCTTTTGCCTCTTAATACTGGCAGTCCAGTGTAGGTAATACTTGGAGGACAAGGTCAAATGCATCTCCCCCACAACAGAACAACTAGCCCCAGTGTGGCCCCCCAGTTGAAATGGTCTAGAATCACCACTGGTTAAACTGTATCTTGTGTTATGTTTGCTTTAGGGCATCTCTTTGTTATATGTGGAGTCGTTCTGTGATTTCAGATGCTCAAAAATAAGCCATAATCATTATGAAGAAGATTCTCATGATCTAGGGCAGATTCTGTTTCCAGCCCTGATTTTGGGGAGAATCCAGATCCATTTATGATGTTGATTTGATTTATCAGTTTTCCACAGCTTCATGCTGTGAGAGAACCTTTCGGCTGGATATCAGCGCAGTTAGAATGGGTCCAGCTCATACACTCACTCATACTGTAGTGATGTTCCTATTACTTCAGTATGTTTGTGATTGCCGGCTATTGACAGTGTTGAATGCAGACAGAGTCAGTAATACTGGGCATTTAGTCTCCTGGCGGCGGGGGGGGGGAGTTGTGAAATTTCAGTACTAAGGCTGCTCCCGGCCCTGGGTGACGAGTGCCTGAAAAAGGGGAGCAGGCCAATGACAGCTTAGATCAGGGTATCATGCCCCCCCCCCATGGGTCCACTCCCCGCACCCCTGCAGACGCAGACCGGGCCGCCTGTCACAGCCTGCAGCCCTAGCCCCTTGGCCACCATCCGCGCCCTCTAATTGGTCATCTGGGGACAGTCCAATCGGGGTCTGCATGCAAATGACCAGGCGATCGCAGTTTTCAGACGCCAATCTCCCGGCGGATGCATGGCCGGCAGCTGTGGGGGCGAGTAGGGCGGGAGGCATGGACCAGGAGGGAGGGGACCACAGCAGGAGTGAACATCATCCCTGTGCCACTGAGCCGCTGACCTTCAATTTGTACGACAAACCGCAAAGAGGATTATCTCAGACGCATCGGCGCACATGTCACAGGTGATGACTTGGCACCAGACACCTGTAACATGTCTGGATGGGTCACAGCGGTGCGTGGCCAGGCGGGCAGTGCCGCTGCTCTTTATGGTGTTAACAGTGGTTTTTTTTTTTTTACAGCGTTGTTGACATCGCTAGCCAGAGAAACTTCTAACAAGCATATTTTATTTCAAATGTAAACTTCCATTCCCAACAGTTTCACGCCTATTTACAGCTTAATATTTTACTAAAGTAGTTGCAGCACTGCGTTTGTAAAGTACAATACATGCCCTTCTAATGACTTGAAGTCTCAGTACCTTAATTAAAAATCCACACCTTACTCATTGTACCACCGGCTGGCCAGATCACAAATCACATTTAATCAAAGTTTTCCCTAGTTAGCTGGGATGGTGCCAGTACTAGTAATGGCCGTCGTTCTGCTTGTGTATCAGTTTATAACAAAAACACTATCAAAATTGACAGATAAACAAATTCTTTTCTGTCAGGAACAATTTCTTTTTTTTTCTGCTCAGCCAGGAGAGTTTTCAGCAGCTATTGAATTCAGAGATGATGGCCTCCCGTAATGGATGTTTGCCTCAGATAATGACCTTAATAAGTGAATGAAAGGCTTCTTTTCAAGGAAGATCTTAAATGCAATTGCGTAATGGAATACTCGCTCATAATGGGAAAATTAAATTGAACAATTTTTTGTCCAATGGGAAGTGGCCATCGGCTTGTTCGGACTTGAGGGGTGGAGCTAAAAATGGCAGGAGAAGACGAGGGTACGTACCCGGGTTTTACACTGAAAATAGCCCCCTGAGGCAGAGCTGGGAAAAGAGGTTAATAAAACATGCGAAGCTCAAGGAGCAAGATCAAAGAGGTGAGGTGGCTCTCGACATGAGCTCCACAGAACGGTATTACACTCGAGCTCACAGTGTACCGGCTATTTGTAGAGACATGATGTAGTGCTTAATTATGAAAGATGCTTGAAAAAAAGCTTTGATGAAAATATTTGAATGTGGTCTTCTGTTTTCCCAAGTCCCCTCTCCTATTTTTTCTACAGTACAAGTGTTGTTTAATGGAAAACTCTCGATTCGGGTGCCCTCCATTGTTAGTGATCGCGTTCCCTGGACTTATGCGAGGGCTGATGTAGAGCCTTACATTCCGCCAGCGGGTCGGTACCCATTTCCAACCCGATGCTTCCTTCCGATGCATCAAATGCGGGATGTTTTGTGCTTCATCTAGCAGATGGCGTTTGGACAGAGAGGCAACCTGCAGTCTTTGACATGCATGCATTATCAAGGCTGTTTGGCATGAGATTGGTGCCCAGATTTTGGAAAATTGGGGCTGAAGCTCAGGACAAAGCTCAAACCAGAAGATGAGCTTGGATGGTAAATAACATACACTCTTCAGTTTAATCGCTACCCATAACCCCTGGCTTTGTCAGCCATGTAATGGTGTCCAGTCTACACATCTCTGAAGGACTAATGGTAATATAATTACTCTGCAGGCCACGGGATTCAAACCCACAACGTTCTGGTGATGGGCACCGATCATTAATCTGCTGAGCCGTACATCATTGGGTCACATTGGCCAAACTAAAATCTGCCTCAGCTTTAATTAATTTGTTAATTATTATAGTAATTTCAGAGCAGAGTGGGTTTTGAATGAGTGAGCATGATGTTTCCCAATAATTATATTATACTTAGAAACAATACATGTGTGGACCTTTCCTGGTGTGGGAATGAGGGGGTGAGGCGTTGCACCCAGCACAGTGGGCTGTGTGATAATTAGACCCTTACAGTTACAGCACAGCACACAGACCAGCATGTAGCGTCTGACCTCCGTCACTTTCTCCATGTTGTATTAGTGGTTCACTATGCTCACTCTTTTATGGAACCTGATGCTACTTTGCCTTTAAGCTTTGAATATATTTATGAAATTAACCCGTTTGCATCTCTGTCTGAATATCCTCTGTGTCCCATTTGAGGTCTGGAGTTGGCCATTGGCTGTCCCCATCATGGAATAGACCAATCGTGTGGACCCACAGGGTCTGAGCAAAGCCATCCGAGGCGGGGCCGTTGATTCAGCTCGTTAATATTCTGCTGCCGAGCCTGTGTCCTTCTCCGCAGCTCTCGTCTCGCTTCCCACTAATGAGGCCCTTTCCTTTTAATTAACGAATTTAAAATCTGATCAATCAGTTTATCTTTCTGTCAGTCCTATTCCCAGGGTACTGTATGTGGGGGAATAGGGACTGATGCTCTAGACATTATCTTATGGGTTGTGCCTTCCTTGCTGACTTAAACAAATTCTAATTAAGACTAATTAAAGCATCGTTTATGAAAGCGCTTATGATGCTTATGCAAACATTGTGGGTGTATATGCCCTGCGCGTCAGTTACCCCCCCCGCCCCAATTACCACGAGAATCCGCAGGCGGTCTCATGCCTATGTCCACTTCCACTCTTCAGCCAGGGGTCACTCAAGGTCGGCCCGGGCTGCCCCCGGTGCGGGTAAACGTGGAGCGTGATACAGCCACCTGCCTGATATACCATCCTGTGAAATGAAAACAGGTATCATTCACCTCCATAATGCATCTTCCTGTTGAGTCTCTACATTATACCGTTTTTTAGTTTATGCAGAGATTATGCTGGTGTCAGTTGAACACACCACCTAGAATTTCTGCTGAAATGGTTCAGAACCTTGATTCTCGGTTCTAAACTGAAGCGTACCGAAGCCCAAGAGGAAGTTAAACGGGGCCGTGGCTCTGGTAGAAGGACTGGCAGTTTCTGGCCCTCAAACGGCCCGTCTTGTAAACATGTCTGCCTGTTTGGGTTTGGTGTACTCTGACCCCATGACTGAGTTTAGCTTTTGGCTATTGCAAAGCGCTCCCTGATATCCAGATTCGTTGTTTAAGTTCTCTAAAGTAGTATTTCTTCGGGGAACCCCGGAGCTGGGAGGGAGCAAAAACGTGGACTGTCAGGGGTTCCCCGAGGTCTGGGTTGGAAAACACTGCTCTAAAGATCTAGAAACATCCTTCCTTCTTCAACAAGGCTGGAGGAACTTCACTGTCCCCTTCAATCTCACTGTACCCACAACACCATGCTCTGGGCTCTTGGGAGGTTTTCTTACAAAATAATGTTCAGAGGGCAGAAGGAAAAATGATATCAGATTGTAGAGGATGTGCATCCAAGCAACTAGAGGAGGTGGGACCAACCAGTCAGATGTCTTGGCCCCGCCTCCTCTAGTTGCCTGGACCCACCTCCTCTACAATCTGATTGTAAATCTCCCGCAAGTGTATTTTGGGCCTCAAGTCAAAGCAGACTTGTCTGCTGGTGTCATTCACTGCGATTAATCGCTGGAAGCCGCCAGAGCCATGAAGTGTATGGAATTCCACTGCAAACGGCAAAACCGTGAGCGAAAGACATCGCTGCTGTCATGCAGATAGCAGACTGACCTTTAACAGAGCTGCCGCTTCAGAAGCTATGGCAGGGGGGGCTTTGTAACTGCGGTTTCATCGTTTTTTTTTTCTCCCAAACAGCAGGTAGATGGCTGTTTCTGGCCATTGTCTCGACAACATCCTGCAAATCTCCAGAGATTGTATTTAGGTGCTTTTTAAAAGTGCATTACATAAGCGAGAACAGGAGACCGGACGTTGGCCCACACAGCTCGCTGAAAAAATCACACCAGCACCAGTCACTGTTCGCATTTGTCAGTCAGTGTGTGTGTTTTGGCTGAAGCCTGGAAAGGGCCAATGTGAGGGGCTGGTTTTAACTGTAGGAATCCCTCAATGGGTACTTTGTTACAAGGCTGCCAGCTCTCACGCATGTGGCGTGACACTCACACTGTCAGACTTTCATGCAAGAAATCTAGCATTAGCTACGTGAAAATTGTTGGGGTAGTTTGCAAACCCTACAGACTATTTACAAGGTAATAAAACTCTTACATACATGTAAATGCGTGTGCAGGCTCGTCCCGAATTGAAAATTCAACCAAAGATGCAGACCCTGTTATTAGGTACACCTTGCTAGCACCAGGTAAAGTCCACTTTCCCTTCCAGAACCACATCTAGGGTAAATGAGTTGAGCGACGCCATTCTGCACAGCAGTATTGTACTGGGCTGTTATTTTCGCACTTGTAGCCTTCTGGTAAGCCTAAACTAGTCCGGCCAGTTTCCTGTGACCTCTCTCATTAACAAGGCGCTTTCAGCTATCGAAATGCCATTGACTGGATGATTTTTATTCTCTATAAATTCTAGATACTGTAGTATGTGAAAATTCCAGGAAGGAGATGCCAGAACAACCAGGTCTGGCAACAACAATCACACCACGAATGCTTAAATTGCGCTGCCTGAATGCTTAGCTGCCCAGTTACTAAAGACCTTGATCCTGTTCACATGCTGTACTGTGTATATTCAGTTGCGGTCATGTGATTTGCTGCTTGGAGGAGGAGAAAGTTTGCATTAGTAAACAGAAACTTTTAGAGGGGCAGGTGCTTAAAACCCCTTCCCACGTACATTAAAGGCCTGGCAAAACAGCCGCACGTGACGGATGTGGACCTATTAAAATGATTCTATTTTTAACTTTTTTTGCGATTATTGTTATGCTTGTTTTAATTCCTTTCTTTCAAAGGTCTGTCAAACACTTTGTAAACCCTGTGCTATTTAAATTATGATTGATTGATTGACTGATTGATAAACTGGCCACTGATTATTGTAGAGTGGGACTTGAATGGAAGTGGACATCATGCCTGCAATATTTTTGTATATTTTCTGCAGATCATTAGTTTTTACTAATCAGTATTTCATTCTCACTTGAAGGGCTGGGTTTCTGTTTTTCTATGTACTAAATGTCTTGGAGATGTTACTGTCGTCATTCTCTGTAATACCATTCGCTGCTTGGACAGCTGATGACCCCCCCACCCAATGACCCCCACGTGGCCCTTTGCTTTCGAGTCTCTGCGCTGAATATCGACGTCTTACTAGCGAGGAGCACGACGCACAGCAGCTGCTGTCATTCGCAGCTCGTTGGGGGCCCTGGTCGTTATCGGCAACGCCGCTGGAGAGAGGCAGATTGCACCGTGCGTCTCGTGGGTCTCGAGGCGGAGGCAGGCCGGCGGGAAATGGCAGATGTGACCGACACTTTTTTACATGTCCTCTGGCGCACCTGCGGACACCGGCTGTAAAAATCAGAGCTGCTCTCTGTTCATGTTTACGGGGATGGGCAGCTCGGACTGTCAGCTGTGAGGGCTTCACTGCAATGTCTCATTTACATTACGCTTCCAGGAAAGGCTCATAAACTGGAAACATTCACACGGGCCAGGATTGTGGACAGACTGCGGCTCAATAAACAGATTAACGACCTGAATGCTCGCCCCGTGTGCCCCCAACTTTTGGTCCTCACCCTGTTTTCTGTTTTGTTTTCGTTCCTCGATTCGCGCCCCCGACTTCAAAGTATTTTCCAGTGAGCACTAAACAAGGCTGCAGCCGGTGACTCAAGCGAAAATACTTTCCTTTCCTCGCCCCCCCCCCCAAGGACAGGCGCCTGGGGCCACAAAGACATCAGTGTGGCTGGTGTGGGGGTGACAATGTCGCCCTGTGTAGCGCTAATTGTTTGTGGGATGAAGTTCGCTTCGTGCGGTCCGAGCACAAGGCGCATTCTTCACGGGCATGCCGGTGCGAGCTGGGGACGGGATCCGCGTCCGAGGCTCGCCGGGATATTCCAGGCTGACTAAAACTGGCCGAGGGGGCCCTCTGCATTCCTGCACTTCCTACTTCGCATTGTTGCGCTGCTCGGGATCTCCTCTCCGGAAAAACCATGCCGCTGTTCAAGCTCAGTATGCGCGGGGGCGGAGCCTAAACTCCCACTCGCGGTCTTGAAAGGCAATTCCCTGTGTTCGGGCACAGAGGGTCACCGTACACCTCACCTTGCTATAAGAATCAAAATCCATGACCAAAATCCATGAGCGCTGTTAGCTTGTTTGTAAAAGGGGACTCTTTAGCCAAAGGGGGGTGTGTGGATTATTGTTAGGGATGGGGGAGGGGCGGCCTGCAAGCAGGGTGAGTCATTTGAAAGCTGGTGACTTGGTGAGCTGATCTGAATCACTTTGTGTGGTGCGAGGGAGAGACCCTCTCACTATTTACATGGCAGGACAGGTTACCGTGAGAAAGCCCTGCTCATCCTCAGATACTTACGCTCCATGTAACTCTGACCTCACCAATACACCCTCAAACAGTGCAGGAGATGTTCACCTATAGATGTTTCTGGTAAAACAACAAGAGGACGATGGAAGACCAGCTCTGGGTAGAACAGCGGGCAGAAGCTCAGTCTCGGGTTGGCCGTAGACGCTCTGCAGTTCGCACCCTGAGCCTCGGAAGCTGTGAGACGGCTCAGTCTCGGGTTGGCTGCAGACGCTCTGCAGTTCGCACCCTGAGCCTCGGAAGCTGTGGGACGGCTCAGTCTCGGGTTGGCCTCAGATGCTCTAGATCCCTGGCAACCTGAGGTATCGGCCGCTGGGAACCAATAATGGATAACAATAACGCAGAACACGGCCTCATGTGGTCATGATCGAGAGCGTGGAGCCACAGCAGGTCTGGCGGATAGAGTCCTTCTGAGATTCACTTTAATTACATTACATTCATGCACAATAACTTTTCAGGTACCCTAACCCTGCCCCTTTTTGGGGGATTCTAAGGGGCTTTTTTGAGAATGCTTAATAGTAACTAACTAGTTTTTTTGATCCTTTCATATTACGATCCATGTAAGGCAGGGGTGGCCAATCTTATCCGCAAAGGGCCGGTGTGTGTGCAGGTTTTCGCTACAACTCCCTAATTAGGTCACTAATTAGAGGACTGATTGGCTGAAGAGTCCTCACACCTGGGTTTGAACAGCTG
>JAODLD010000040.1:21078833-21101650 GCA_026781065.1 Mormyrops boulengeri | reverse complement strand
ATAAATTTGAAAAAATCTAAATTGTAAGATGTTTTATTTCCTCCAAAGACATAGAAAATCACAAATAACCTGGAATTTTCCTTGGGTCTCAGGAGGATATTAGTAAAATTGTCTATCACTATGTCTTTGTGATGAGCATTATCTTAACTGTGAACAGTCTCATCTGATTTCTCAGCAGTGCAAAGGCCACGAGGCTGGATTTGGGAAGTACCTAAACTTCCAGGACTGCGCCGTACTTAAGTAACATGAGGGGTTTCCCAAAAGGTTCCGCATAGCAATGTGTTGTTTCTTGTTTAATTCATTATATATTTTTGTATCATTAACTCTGTCGTGTTATAAATAAAACTAATAAAATAATTCATCATGTTTATTGGGAATATGGTCTTATAATTATCAATTTTGTTACCTTCCGGAAGCTTCCCAATATACAACTCTAATATTTTTCTCTTGTTGTTCTACAGAAATTTTTCTATTGATGATTCTCAGTGTTGTAGGGACCGTCAGCTCTGGGCAACTTTCTCTCCTTTCAATCATTTAGTTTTTCTTTTTGGCTAACCGGTGATTTTGTTTGTAGTTTATTATTCCCGATCAGGGGAACTTATAGCTATTGAAAAGATCAGGGGCTAAGTCAAGTTTACCTGGGGCTTGACTTATGTTTTCGAAGGAAGATTATAGTCATCGGGGCTAAAATACTCGGGGCTGGGCTTAAAATACTCGGGCTATAGCCCCGAGTGATCGGACCTAACGACGCCCATGTTCCCGATGCAGATTTGTAGATATAATTTGTTAGAATCAGATGCATGAATAACATAAGGATTAATGTGTTCCTATTGCTGCCATGTAAGTAGTATAATACGGTATATTATTACTTATTTTTAAGTTTATGATTACTTTAACAATAAAAAATTGTAAGTGATGACATGACTTCCAGGGTTGTACATTTGACTCCTTATTAGCTCTGTGTATGGATTTTGTTCTCCCCCTGTTGCGTGGGTTCCCCCCGTTATCGAAAGACATGTAGTTAGGTCAATTAATGTCTCTGATTTTCCCATAGTGTCTGATTGTGGGAGCATGTGCCCGGCAAAGACTGGCATCCTGTCCGATGTATACCCCAGCTTTGACCGCTATGAATTTAAAAACAGACTCAGAATAAGAGCCCAGACCACTTCAATTGCGAAATATATTGTTTTGAAGCAGAACCATACCAGCCAATGAATTTTTAATATTTAACGTATAACCGAAAAACTCACCTGAGATTCAGTAGACAATGACGGCATCTTGTTAGTTTCTGAGAAGCATTATCTCCGCTGTTAACAGTCTCATCTGATTTATCTGAATGTTTAACCTCAGTGCAAAAGCTAAGAGGCTGGATTTGGGAAGTACCTAAACTTCCAGGACTGCGCCGTACTTAAGTAACATGAGGGGTTTCCCAAAAGGTTCCGCATAGCAATGTGTTGTTTCCTGTTTAATTTATTATATATTTTTTTGTATCATTAACTCTGTCGTGTGTTTTGGTAAGAATATTGCCACTGTGAAAGGAGCCTCAATCTGATCTCAGCATTAATTGAACTGAAAGTACTGTAAAAGATCAGAAAAAACACTGCAAATTTGTAAAATAATAAAACATCCCTATTGTTCAAAATATTTGTGACTTTATTGAACCCGGTTCAGATCGATTTCACCCCCACACGAAAAGCAAACTCTGAAGCCGTCTTGACGCAGATTCCTCTGTGTGAAAAGAAAATGAAAATAAATTGGTAAAATGTTCCATGTAGATGTGATCATTGGGATGCTTATTAGATCATATTTTAACCTAGACAATTATACCTTAAAACAGTAAGCGTTTCGTATTCAGTTTCTAAAAAAAAAGAAGATTTAATTATGTTTCCATTGTCTTCATGTCCTTAGCAACAATCTGCTTTAGGAGAAGAATTCACTTGATATGGGTAGAACGTGCCTATTTCAAAGCAGCGACATTATTCGTATGCGTTAAATACTCAGTATCCTTTGTCCATATTAATATACGTCTGAGCACGAAACACCAAGTCAAACTCCCAGTCTAAGTTGTGAACTTGGCAACGGATTCTGATTTCAGATGACGAGCGCGCACCTTACACTTGGCCCATAGGTTAATATTTTAGTTAATATTACAAATGTATATTACAACATCCAATAATAAAAAATAAACCACCGAGAAAAAAAAATGTTGGCTTTAGGTTACGACCAGAGTAAACTAACACAACTAAGCGCACCAAAGACGATGGTCATTTTGAATGTTTTGCGGTAAGTGAATGCATAATATGGACAAAAAAGATCTAAATACCTACCATTCAGCTGGGTTACACTGACTTCATCCAAAGTAAAAGGATTGCTTCTGGTGCTGACTGTTCAAACTTTATATATAACGAAAAGCAACCCAAAACCCGCCCACGCAACTGGCCTCGTAGCTCAGTCATCCAGTCCGCTGCACACGGCACTTCACTTCCTCTACACTCGTAATACCAGAGTGACAGACACCCCTATCCCGTGGACTTGGGGGTTCTCCACGGAAAATTTTGCCGAGCGGGGGATACCCTTCTGCACTTCGTGAAAAAGCCTGGTATGCCAGAATGACCAATCCACCCCTGCACATAGGCTAATACAGGCAAGGTAGGCTAAATCAACGAGCTGAATCTTCGTTCCCATCCATATCCTTCCGGGGTGTATCTCTCCCTGCTTGGGTACATATTTTTAGCAACCGAAGTTGTATACTATACAAATGAATTATTGTCCCAGTTTTCTGTTGTGTATTGTGTTACTGCGCATCATAAAGAAGTCTTTAAATCAATGCATTATTTCATATGTAGGCTACTACTAAAGCATTTAAGTACCTGGACGCCACGAAATCCGTTTCGGTAGCATGTTAGAAAATAACTAATCGTGTTTGACACTGTTTCTTTAGAGTTTAAAGTAAACAAGCTCTAAATTCCTCTAAATGTTATTGCTTAAAAAAGACCACACACTTACACACATACAACGCCTGTCTTTCCTGCTCTTGCACTTTCAGAAAAAGGGTAAAACTTTGTACCTTTGCTTGTCATTGGGGCTGTACCCTTGTAATTGTACATTTTAAGTTACAGAAATGGACTCTGAGGAACATCCCAAAGGTACAAATAGCATTAATGTACCATCAACGGTACAGAAATGTTCCCCAGAGTCCATTACTCTACCTTAAAAGATACAATTACCTACATCTATGGGTATAATTGGCAGACCCTTGAGGGTACAGCCCGAGCAATAAGCAAAGGCACACATTTTTACCCTTTTTTTCTGGGAGTGTGAGAAAAATACATTAATATTAAATAGCCATTTACGACTACAAAACTCTTATGGCATGAGACACGCCCGTGATGAGGGGATTTCCAAGCGGCGCGGGGATTTCAAGATGATATTTTCCCGGTGAGTAATAACGAAACACAGTATTTCAACATACTTCTCCTCGCCATGTTAGAACTATTACATTTTTTTTAAATCCCGTAACATTAAAACCGTTTCTCACGTTCATACATTAAAAAATATGGAATCTAACTCTCCAACAAGCGACTAGCCTCCTAATAGGTTATGAGCAGGCACATTTTAAAGACGTTAACTTAAAAACATGTTACAATATTCATAGGAAATATAGTACAGGCGCGGGACTTTAGGTAACACTCCAGTTCGGAATTAAAATCGTTGAAATTTAACACGAAAAAATATAAAGAAAATATTAGATTCAAAATAACCGTTCACCTGTGCCCATTCGTTAATGATTAAACATAGTCTACAATTACACAATCACATAATATACCCAATGAGTAAAACAACTAGTCAAAGTTATTGCATATGTCAGGATTAAAACGCACAATTGTTTAAACCCTTCCTAAAATAAAAAATACAAGACAGGCAAAAAAGAACATCAAGACTGAAAATGTAGGTTCTTCTGCTTTCTGTATACAAGGGAGTCCTATAAACATTAGAACTTAAAATATTTTTAATCAGTAATCAAAACTAAATAAGTATTTATATGAGCAATAATATACACCAAAAGTTCTTCTTGAATTTTGAAGTTCCTTATAAAACGAACATCAGTTAAAAAACGAACATGAAAATTTACAAAATTTACAAAAGACATTTATCCCTAACGCTAACAGAAGTAGAACAAAGGCGTTTCTTTAAACGTGAACGCTGAAGGGTTAAGAACATGCGACGGTAGCTGAACTGGAATTTTTAGAAAGAATCCGCTGTGAAAAAAATATGAAACTGGCTCCGCCCCAGCCGACGTTCGGCACCCAGTGAGCTGAAGTAAAACCGTTCGCATATTTCACATTAGTGCACTGTAAAAAAATAATGCGTGTAAAATTTACAGTAAATTATTAGCAAAAAGTTCCCAATAAAGAACTGTAGTTACAGTAATATACCATGAAGAATACTGCATTACATTACTGTGACAGAATAAAATTTTACTGTAATTCTCATTTGCAGTAATACCCTGTAAAATCATGCTTTACAGTTAAATAATGAAATCTATCTAAATTCACATGATGTAATGACATCATGTGAATTTAGATAGATTTCATTACTTAGAATAACCTATATGTCAAAGAATATGTTATACTTTTTAGTATTTTAATTAAAATGTGCAAAACATCACAACAGTGGAAATCAACACCAAGCCAGTAAAGAGTGGAAAATAAGAAGCATTCTTCTATACGGCGAGTTAATGACATCAACGAGGTAGATTTTCTTTCCTCTACACCTGACTTAGTTTTCAGCCAAATTATTCACCATGGGAAATTTGTATCTGAACATGGCTAATGTGAAAACCAACTACCGTGTGTGTGTGAGTGAGTGAGTGAGTGAGTGAGTGCAATCTTTTGTCTTGTGGCCTGCACTACGAAGTGGGGTTACTGACTTATCAGGGTAACTTGTCGGATTTAAGGTAGTCTGGGCACCCTAACCCTAACCCTGGGCAAAATGTAAGTGAACAAATATGAAGTCCATTTAGACTGCGGTACCTTAAATCCGACAAGTTACCCCGATAAGCCAGTAACCCCGCTTCGTAGTACAGGCCACTGGTGATCAGGATACATGGTTAAAAGATGGGCAGATGAGCATTAATGCGAACTTTCCTACGCAGTTCCCAAAGAGAGCTAATGTTCTGCTCAGGGCCTTACAGGCTGTTTGAAGGGCCATGGTACGGGCAGCATCAAATGCGATTTGTGGAACCCCTTCATCAGTCCTCTGCCTCTCCTGCCAGTGAGAGCTAACAATGGGCTCTTTTAACCACATTCAGCACTTGCTCAGAGATGTCAGGCAGCAGATGTGGGGCTCAATCTTTAGAAGAAGTGCTAACGCTATACTTGATGGGGCACAAATAATATAGTATTATGCTATTACTTATGTATTAATTAACCGCAAACTAAGTCTTAGTTACATACTGACCTCATGTGAATTCATCATTAATGAATCGTGACGCATCTTTTATCTCAAGTGGTTACTATAATTGTTCATGATTTATTCATTATTTGCACTTCAGTAGTAACTGAGTTATTACTAAGTGTTTGTGTCCCGTCAAGTGAAGTTACCAAAAAAGTAAATTTGGGAAATATTGCTGGGCAACATCCGACAAACGCTCAAGCCAGAAACAACCCTGACCGGATGCCACCTGAAAGAGACTCTTCTCAAGCCAAGGTGCATAAGTACAAAACTGCATGAATAAATAGTGCATGGTACCATTCAGTGACTGAGCAGCTGAATATAGGAGACATTGAGGGTAAACGAATGAATTATTCTGCCTGTCATTTGAAGTTTAAAAATAAAATAAAAAGCATGAATGAGACAAAACTCTTCAAGAGATTTAAAAATCTTTGAGATATATTATTTACTATTTAAATGTATTGTTTTGTATTATCAAGCCTGCTGAAGAGCTGCGGTCCTGTGTGTGCGGTTCTGTGCGTGCGTTCTCTGTGCACGCGTGTGCGGCAGTGCAGCCACAGCCCTGTTGATTCATGGTTTCATTCCATCCTAGATTTGAGGGTACAGTGGATTAACTGCCTTCCCTTATGACTCTATAAATGCGAGAGGCTCATGCAGAATACTGCAAGCTGTGAAAGACAGGCCGTAAAAACAGCGAGTGCACAGACTGGCCCAGAAATTAAAGGCAAGCCTCACGTGTAATAATTAATCCTTTTTGACGGGACAAAATGAGGTTACGCAATAACGCTTCTGTGGGCCAATCGGATACTCCCACAGCACTTTGCGTATATCTGCCTTAACTGATGACTCTGCATCTAATTAAAAAGCGAATTAGAATGTGAAATAAAGTAGTATGTGGATACGATTCAAATTTATATATTTAGACATAACTGCAAGAGGGAAACTGTATTTTTGTGATTAAAGATATTAAATAAAGCCAATGGCATTTCAACATCTCCTGACAACCAGAGAATTGTTATAAATCTGATTATCTTGAAAAAATCATTTGAAAAAGGCTAAAATGTCATAGTAGCATGGCACATGACAACGGCAGGTCTTAAAAATAATTTAGCAAGAAAAACCGGTAATATTCAGAAACAGGACAAGGAAACTAAAATGCATGTTCAACGACACAGAACTCAAATCGCTGCATTCCGCTGTGCGTGTTTCAGGCTGTAAAAGGTCTGCAGTACAAAGAAGCAATGTTTGGCAAATTAAATTAGAGGTTTGGATAAATATTAAGTATAAAATGTTAGGAATATCATTTTTAAAACAGAAAATTGGCAAAAATATAGAAATCAAAGTGCATGCTTTACGTATGACAAGAAAGGCTTTCGGAAAAATGTAAAAAATATTTTAAAAGATAGTGTGACAGTAATATTACTCATCATAAACGGGCTGTGTTTGAGTGTATCTGGATTGGGGGGGGCTCTCGGGGACTGTGCTGGCTCTCCCGTGGGGGTTGGGTGCCTGGCCTACACCCCTCCACCACTCCGGTCTACAGTAACAGGCCCTCTCCCCTCCAAGCTCTCCTCCACGGTCTTCATCAGGACAGCCAGCCGGCTATCTGACACTGTGCCCTTCTTTACAGCGCTCATCAGCTGTAACGAGACAGGGGTGAGGGGGCAGGGGGTTACCTAGCGGCACATCTACAGGATGCCCTGAACTTGTCCCCAGTCTGGTGCTTAGTACATACATCCTGTCGTCATTTTTTGCAGGGATGTTCATTCACTTCATATCTATTCATCGGCAGAATTGCTCAATATGAGGCAGGCATAACAAGCTGGCAGTTCATAGTGGATGACCAGGGAGACCAGAGAGGACCCGAGAGACAGGCGAGTAGGATCTGGGAGACAGACGAGCAGGACCAGGGAGACCGGAGAGGAGGACACAGGAGACAGACGAGCAGGACCAAGGAGACCGGAGAGGGGGACCCGAGAGACAGGCGAGTAGGACCAGGGAGACCGGAGAGGAGGACCCAAGAGACAGGTGAGTAGGAACAGGGAGACAGGTGAGCAGGACCAGGGGGACCCGAGAGACAGGCGAGTAGGACCCGCGAGATAGACGAGCAGGACCAGGGAGACCAGAGAGGAGGACCCGAGAGACAGGCGAGTAGGACCAGGGAGACCGGAGAGGAGGACAAGAGAGACAGGCGAGTAGAACCCGAGAGACAGGCGAGTAGGACCAGGGAAACCGGAGAGGAGGACCCGAGAGACAGGCGAGTCGGACCCGAGAGACAGGCGAGTAGAACCCGAGAGACAGGCGAGTAGGACCCGAGAGACAAACAAGCTTCATGGTTTCATGGCCACATGCGGTTACTAAATGGCCGATTTTAAGGAAAAGGTCAACAGTTTCTGCAGTTGAAGGCAAAGTATTCTTATGAGCTCATACTATAACAGGAGATATTGCTGTTCTACATCTACATCAGCATAATATTCAAGTATACCTAGTTACTCAGGTCACACCTTTAAGCAAAACTAAGCACACTTCTCACCACTGTATTCAGCTGGGTATTTTCAGGACAGCATGGGTATTATTACCAGCCACCCACTGTGGGGTCTCCGTCACCGATTCTTATACGTGGTGGGGTGGGGCGGAAAAACCTATGGCTCAGTGTGCTGAGATTTACAGCTGTTGGCTCAGCATGTGTGTGTGTGTATGTGTGTGTGGGGTGGGGGGCATGTATATATTACATTGTGGGGACAAAATTTTGGCATTGCAGGGATATTTTTTCGGTCCCCACAAAGAGAAACAAAATTTTATAAATGTCTGTGACTGCAATCAAAAAAATGAAAAATGCCAAAAGTCTCGTATTTTGTTTGGTTACTTATGGTTAAGGTTAGGGCTGGGGGGGGTTAAGGTCGTCATTGTTGGGATTAGGGTTTTTCCCATAGAAATGAATGGACGGACCCCACAAAGATATGAATACAAACCTGTGTGTGTGTGTGTGTGTGTGTATGTGTGTGTGCGCATGTACAGAAGCATACATGAAACTGAAGGCTCATTATCATTCTGAAATATACCAGTCAGGCCAGACTCTGTGTGATTCAGCTCCATGCTGTTTCTTTAAAAGCCCAGTAGGAGAGGAACGGCTTCTTCTCTTCCATAAGATCGCTGATATCTCAGCCACATTCAGAGGGGCGGGGCCTGCAAGACCCCTCCCCCCAGCCCCATCAGGCTCACGTCACGGCGTGGGCTAATTTACCGTGAGAAGCCTGCTCCCGACACGGGCAAATTTCTCACTCATTAAAAACGGATCTCCTCTCAGACATCTAATTGGTTTCCTCTTCTGGAACCTGAACGTCAGGGAAAGAATGTTCCAGAACGTGTAACATGGGGGCCCCCGACCGCCGTTAAGCTTTCACACTTGCGGTGCGCTTAGCAAGCTGTTCTGACTAGACCTGGCACTCGTTACCTGGAGGACAGCGGAAAAGAAAATTGTTTGAAAAAGTAGAAAAACGTCATTTTCCCTTCGCGGGTGATAATGAAAAAAGAAAAAATCTTATTTCTAGAAATACTTGCAGCTAGCCTGCTAAGAATAAGTTGCCTTTGTTGATTTGTACAGGGTATGTTTGACCACCAGTGGCTGTAACATCACATGTCACAAAGTGAAGTGGGGTGTCATTATCAATTATACCAATAATCGATTAATCGAGTTTAATCGAGTTTAATCGAGTAATGGTGTCGGCTCTGCTATATACCTGTCTGTGGCTTCAGGGCCTCCCCACCAGTTTCTATAGTTTTATTATCTCTTTGGACCAAAGGCCTTTTCATATTTCTCTAGATGCCTCCATGCGGATGTGTCCGCACACACGTTTATGACACATGATGTAAATGCAGTTCTCTGCACTTGAATGCCAGGAGAACATTACCTGTCTGACTGCATTATGCCAACTATAAAGTTTGGTGGAGGAGGGATAATGTTATGGGGTGCTTTTCAGGGGTTGGGCACGGCCCCTTAGCTCCAGTGATAGGAACTCTTAATGCTTCAGTATACCAAGACATTTTGGAGAATTGTATGCTTCCAACTTTGTGGGGACAGTTTGGGGAAGGCCCTTTTCTGTTCCAGCATGACTGCCCCAGTGCACAAAGCAAGGTCCATAAAAACATGGTTGGGTGACTTTGGTGTGGAAGACCCACACAGAGCCATGACCTCAACCCCATCAGGCACCTTCTTCTGGATAAATGGGCAAAAATTCCCACAGACACACCCCAAATATTGTGGAAAGCTTTCCCAGAAGAGTGGTAGCTGTTATAGCTGCAAAGGGGGGACCAACTCCATATTGTGGATTTAGAATGGGATGTCATAAGAGTTACTGTAGGTGTAATGGCCAGGTGTCCCAATACTTTTGTGCATGTCGTGTGTTTTAGACATAGAGATGACATGCTTCAATTAACTCCACAAGAATAACAAATTGAGACAGTTATACAAACAAAGTCTAATGCTGTTTTGTCAACAAATGTAATCATTCAGAAATCCTCTTTGTATTGTTGTTTCTTGCCATGGCACCTTCCCTTGACATGTCAGGAAAAAAAAGTAATTAAATTGTGTTGTGCACTCCATGCAACACGACACAGAGGCGCAGTGGTTAGCACTGTTGCCTCACACCACTGGGACAAGGGTTTGAGTGTCTGCCATGGCTCCATGCGTGTGGAGTTTGCAGGTTCTCGACCTGTCGTCGTGGGGTTTTCTCCAGTCACCCTGGATTCCCCCGCAGTCCAAAAACATGCTGAGGTTAACTGGAGTTACCAAATTGTCCAAAGATGTGCCTGTGTGAGTGAATGCTGTGTGAGTGTGCCCTGTGATTGGTTGGTGTCCCATTCTGGGTTGTTCCTTGCCTTACACCCATAGCCCTAGTGACCCTGAATAAGACAAGCGGTTACAGAAAATGGATGGATGGAGTTAATACAACACGTGTGGCTCTACTTGAATGCAGCCTCTGGTAGATTTCCTCAGTCTAATTCGCTGCTGTAGCCTGTTGTGAAGTGCCTGATGTTAAAATGTGTAAAGTGATAGCCGGCCTTCCTCATCCTAGTTCCCTGTCCTTAACAGTGATCTAATACCTTGCATTCATTCGCATCTGTTGGTGTCGCCACATGGGACACAATATCATGGGAAGGTCACACACACAACCAAACAATGAAACCTTATACCTGCAGGAATTCATTCAGTTCAACCTGCCCGTTTTTGTTTAGGTCGACTTCGTTAAGAATTTCGTGCAGCATGTTCTCGTCAATCTGGATGCTGATGCTCTGGGGAAAGGAAGTGAGGTACTGTCACACACAGACTTCTGGGAAATGCAGTCAGAGACAATACTGTTTCCAAAGGACACAAACCACTCTGGTTATTCGCTGTGAAACATGCACACACGCTGGCACATAAAAGAGTGCATTCATCTGACATCGAGAAGTTTGACCACAAGGCCTAGGTGATCTGGACATTTTTGGTTCTCTTTTTTATGTGGTTGTATTGTTTAGATATCAAACCACATAATGAGCTCATTGTCATCGTGCTTTTATCTATGTGAGATCATAGCTCCCCAGACAAGCCCCATAGCAAACCTCCAGCTTAATTAAAGCTGACTGACTGACACGCGGGACCCCAGGATGAGTCTGGCCCAGCGCGCAGGGAACAGACAGCACAAGATGGAATTATCAGCCTGAAGTGAGCTTGGTTGTGTTAACAGCCCAGCGTTTGGGTCGTCTGGCTCCCCTCAGCGGGGAGCGGGATAATCCCTTGCACCCCCACCACCAAAGGGCTCGGCGACCCTTAAGCTCATCTGTTTGTGCGCATTATCACCAAGTAATCCCAACCCCCTCCGGGACCCTCAGCGGGGAGGGAGAAACCCGCTGTCATGGTTACTGTGCTCCGCCGTCCTCGGGATGCCGGGCTGCTACCAGAAGGTGAGACGGAGAGGACTCTCAAGGAGCTCCTCTAGTAAGCATCCAGAAGCTTCCTCAGTAAGAGACAGAGAAGGGAAAAAAAAACTCACCTCCAGGACCTGCTGGACATCCACAGTGGTGATAAACCCTTTACTTCCTTTGTCAAACTTGTGGAACCTTTTCTTGTACCTGCAGATCGTGAAGAAAGTTTGATATTATCAATGAAGTCGAGTTAATAACACGTCCAGAGGACCATCTCGACCCTAGACAGAGCCCTACTCACCGTTCCACCTCTTCAGGTGTGAGGTTGATCTCGGACGTGTCGGTTAGCTGCTCCCACCGAGCCTTGTAGCCCATCTCCTGGTACAGGAATTCTCTGGCAGCTTCCAGCTCTTTCTATGGGGGGGGGGGGGGTGTAGAGTCCATAAACACAACAATATGCAGGGTGCAAAAACTGATCATTCCAAAAAAAAAAAACACTGCATTTGGATTAACACCTTTAAGGACCATGATTATTGGCTTCATATCTCAAGCTATTCTAAATTGAATTCCTGTAAATATTACACTCAGCCATTCATATAAACTTGTTATTTGTTACTTTTTATTAATGTACATCATGTGTATTTCATATTAATATATTTAAATCAAAATTTGAAACTACTTTAGTAAGTGAGCAGTACATTCGTATTCAGGTCAAATATTTCTCTAAGGTTCAACAGAAGGACCCATCTGGGAGTCAGGGTGTGTTGAGGTCCACTGGGATGTACACCCATGCTTACAGAGAGATCTGTGCTTTGGGAAGGTTTGATTACCCCCAAGCAATAAGCCCAGCAGGACAATCTGGGAAGGGCGGAGACTCATCCAGAGCCCGACTTACGGGAATCAGAAGCTGACGCGGCGGCTTCAGGGAGCTACGTAGCTATTTATAGAGGGGAATTTGCCAGACAGGAAGTCCACCATCTACAGAAAGGTAAGAATAGGCTGCCCCCACCGCATGGATTCTCAGAGCTACAGGGCTTTTGTTCCAAGCACAATACAACAGACGTGTAAACTGCCCTCTTAAAGCAACAGTTCATTTAAAAGTCTATTCAGCAGTGAGCCTCATTACGTCTAGTAGCCCTGTTTCCTAGATAGCGAGCTTGTTCCAGTCAGTGTGGGGTCACCCTGCCGCACGCTCAGCGCTCTGTCTTACAGGGATCCCATCTCGAGGTATGCTGTAAAGGTCCCACGAAACGTTTGTACATCGGTGACCTCGTTAAAAACGCAGTGTATGGATATTCCGGTCGGCGTGACACAGACGGTGGGGGCCCGGCGAGCCGGCAGTACCTGCTTCTTCTGTTCGTTCCAGCCAAGCTGCTTCCCCATGATGTCCACGACGCGGGGCAGGGCCTGCTCAGCCGCCTGCACATTCAGGAAGCCCAGACGTGTGCGGCGGGCGATGACGTCGATGGCCGTGCAGGCGTACTGCTGCACCGCGTAGTGGACCTGGGCGGCCAGAAGGTGTCACAGACTTTAACACCGTGGGGGATAAGTGTGGCTTGCGGTGTTTGCAGAAGCATACTGCGGTGGACGCCTACCTCGCTCTCGATGTAAGGGAACTCCGAAACGAGCCGCTTGCCCACTATGGGCCACCTCTGCCCAGTGACCTGGGCAATTTTCGCCACTTCGAAGGCCTTTCCTCCGTATGTTGAGGCGAGGTGCTTGGCAACCTGGGATTGGAGAGTATGTGCAGCTGAAAGCAGAGCCTGGGTGACCGGGGGGGGGGGGGGCTAAAGCATGCCGGCTGCCAGGCCGAATCGATAGGCTGATGCCACGGCTGCAATGCGCCGCGTGACTGAACTTAACGAAGAGTAACCAACTTCACTTCCAATAGCTGTGCTACTTTTTCTCGCTAAAGGTCAAGTGCTGTCAAAGATATCAGCATATTGACCTTTTTAAACAATCCGGAAACATCCGGATCATAGCTGAGGCTCCCTTTATGGCTCTTGTTCAGCATGGGGTTAAAAGTCTCTCACGGACATGTTGTTGTCAGCATCCCCATCTCCTGCTCACTGTTCCCTGTTTACAAGCCACTACGTGGCCCATTCGCCGTCCCGGAGAGCTGAGTGTGTCATCGAGGATTGAAAGTACTGATCCAATTAAGAGTTTTTTTTGCACTGAAACAACTTGGCAAATTCATGCCATTGATGGCTGGGCCTGGGGGGCGGGGGCTGGGGGTGGAACGCATGAGAAAGTATCAGATATAAAAGTCGTGATTCCCAGCCAAAGTCTCTGACCGCCCCCTCAACACAAGTCAGCCTAGTGTCGGGTTCAGGGAGGTTGCAAGTGTATCAAAGCCTATGCAAGGGACCAGGGAGAGGATCCATTGGATCTAATTTAGAATTTGGGTCATTGGGTTCTTGCTTGGACTGAACTATTGTTTTATGAACCATTTGGTTTGGCTGTAAGGCTGCACTGGACTCACCTCCACCTCCAGTCCGTAGTCCTGGACCAGTCGGATGTACAGGGTGGGGCTCCAGTCTTTCCCGCCCTCCAGCAAAAGGCCCACGGTTCTGCATGGCCCAGCCTGCAGATTGTGGGCCCCGATTGCCGCATCCAGCGTTTCCTCAGCCATGGAGCGGTACGTCGTCCATTTTCCGCCTTGGGGGGGGCAAACAGGCTCGTTACACTCCCTGACTGTGCACATCGCAGGAATGCAGCTCCAGTATGTCACCATATAATTTTCTTCCTTACCAACATTTACACTGATTACTTGGTAACAAAACAGCCGTTGCATTTGCCGTGTCTGTTCATATTTTTTTTCCAAATGCAAGAAATTTGAATTTCTTAGCATTAAAAATGCTAAAGTGCCTTCCCTACCTGCTATAGTGACCAGCCCACTGTCGCTGATGTTCACGATGTGGTTGCGACAGATGGACTGAGTGTCCTTAGAGCTGGGGTCTGTTACCAGTGGACGGATACCGCTCCAGGCGGCCAGAACATCCCCTCGTCTCACTGGGTGAGTGTGAAACAGGACAGAGCCACATCAGGTGTCTGTGAGTGGGGGGTGGGGCTGGGGCAGAGTCAGGGCGGGGCCATGTAGCCCAGCAGCAACTTCCCATTGGCTGTGAGTTATTGACTGACAGTCAATGCAACAAATCTCAGTAGGGACAGCTTGCTAACAGACCCTCCTCCGCTTCTGACCAGCCATACCGAGCGCTCCATAAACACACGTCTTAAACCAGGACACAGAGATGCTGTTTGTATGCGTCTCTCATTGCCCCCCCCCCCCCATCTCGGCCCCTCCCACACTTGCTCAGCCAATCACAATTCTGTTATAAGTTTGTTATTTCCCTTCTGAATGGCCAGTTTGCTCATTTACACCTATAAAATAATAAAACTATTTTATTTAGGTGTATTCGTCCCAAAGTGAATTATAAAGCTCGCACCTGTTATAATGTCATAGAAATATCAAATGCCAAAAATAGATGTATGACAAAAAACACTTCTTTAAAAATCTTAATTTACATTAATGATATTGACACCAATACATACAGTAAACTAGTTAAATTTGCAGATGACGCCAAGGTGGTTGGTGTAGCAGATACTGATCTAACAGCACAGAGGCTACAACGGGATCTGGTATCTGGATCTGGATCTTTGTACAGCTGACCTAAAGGTTATCCCAGAAACCTGCATACACACTGACCCTTTGCGGATAAGATTGCCCACCCCTACTCTAACACAATATCAGCACAATATCAGATTGCTCAACCTGGGCAATCTTGACGTGTAGAACAGCCAAAGCTGTTTTATATTATTTTGAAGTTAATGGCAACACAGAAATCTTAGAAGTACCCTCTGAGAATTTGTGGTTTGAAAAAAAAAAATGTAAGTGGTTTTTTTAAATGCATTAGCATAAAGGTAATTTCAGCGAGCAAGAGGGTGTGTGCAGTGTTCACTGTTGGAGACCACACTGCAGCTCCATGCAGACATATGCAGCAGACGGACTGTTTACCTTCGACGTCAGGGCTCAGGTAGTTGCGGATCTCCCTCAGGATGAAGTTGATGTCCTCCTCCACTGGGACAGGGTGGGCTGTGACCTCGGTGGGTGTGTCTGTCGTCCCAGCGATCGTCATCTTCTCCCAGGGCAGGAAGAAGATGACTCGGCCGTCGCTGGTGGCTGGGTCTAGGAGCCCCATGCTCTCAGGGCTGGAAGCACAATGGGGGAGAGGGAGATTATTCCCTCCCTCGTCTGCAGGAGAGCTTGACTGGGCTGACCAGGGGCTGTCAAGCTCTTTTCTGAGTCTAAGTGACTGGCTTGGTGGGTGGTTACCAATAATAGCCTGGGATGACGATGTGCACCCCCGCACTGGGCTGACAGATGTTGTGGGTGCTCTGGTCATCCATCTTCCGCAGCGAGTCAGTGAATGGCCCCGTGGCGTTGATGACACACTTTGCTCGCACGTCAAACTCCTGTCCTGGGTGTGAAGTGCATGGAGGACATGGTCACATGACACCAGACAGACCGCAAAACAGTGCACAGAATACAAAAAATATGCAAATAAAACCTACGTCGTGTGCAAATGTACGAGAGCTCAGATGTGCTTGGAGATCAAAGTGGCTGACAGCTGGCTCCATCCAGCCCTCTACAGTGCAGCATTTTAGTCACGTAGGCGACTAAGAATTGATGCACGCAAATAACAAAAAGCATTCCCTGACGTATGCAAATTGAACTGAGCGATGACACTATACCACGACCTGTAGTTCTTTTTGGAAAGCTACACTAAATTGATTAGTAACTGTTAAGTAGGTTAGAACTACTATTCCCAGCATGCGTCACACTGGTAAACAACCCAGTACTCATCCTGCGTTCGATTATCTCTCGGAAGTCAGAAATTGTTGCTTTATATTTTAACAGATTTGGAGTGAGATTCTTTTTTTCCGAGAGACAAACAAAGACGAAATGCGAACTTGTCAAACCACATTAAAAGCTTTATAAAATATTTTCATAGATCCATAGCGATATCCTTTTTTCGAGAGGCAAACAAACTACAAACAAACAAAAGAGACTAACAAGTCTGGTAAAAATCTGACATTGCATGCTGGGATACTGTTTACGGTCATGATCCGGTATTCTCTGAATCGACCACGTGCAATTACATTTATAACTATTAATACATTTAACAAAATAAACATTTTTAAATATTTATCTCGGATGACAAAATTCTGTCTGACATCAATGTCAGAAAGGGGGCGTGTTTCTGACTGGAAGTGACGTTTTTCTTGACGTTTTTATCCGAGTTCCAACTCGGAGAGAGATAATTGAATGCAGAATCAGCATTCGAAACAAAGTAATTGGTACTCATGCTCAACAAAACAAGTACTACGGCAACAGACACACTGCATGATGCTTCCTTGATCGCTCAAATGGCTGAAGTCGCTCAGTTAATGGCAGCAGCTGATGAAAACTGGAATCAGTCTAAATCTGGGCGATATCTTAAAAAAATTATATATGATATTTTAATTTAAAAGTATTGAGATAAACAATAATACATCGTCACCCCACCCAAACACACGCAACCAAATGAGCACGCAGGGTAAACAGCCACTTTAGATCAATAGTCACAGCTCTACATTAATTTAGGCAATTCTATGTTTTAAGATGCGAATAGAAAAGCCTGAATGTGATGGCTGGGGGGGCGTGTAGGAAAATACATGAAAAATTATGTATTTTCGTGGATCAATAAGGGATGCAGCATTTTATTTTTCAACAGGGGGCAGTGTGCACACCACATCAGACAAGCTTTTCAAAGTTACTAATAGCCTAGCCTGTTTCTTCTACAAATTGTAAATGGTTCTTCATTTTTTTATCTTATGATTTTGGCTTTAGCCCATAAATGAAAGAAGCTGAAAAGAAAATGAAACTGTAGCTCGGCCAGCAAGACTGCTAGCAGTGTCTTTATCTTGTAAGGGAATTAACAATGGTAAGCTCTTGTTGTGTTGTGGCTGATTAGTGTCTTATTTTGAATACAGTTATAAAACCAAATTATTAACTGATTTATGAATTTAATAAAATTGTTTGTTAGTTAATGATGTGTTGGCACCTTTCTTGAACCCCATGGAATACTGTGTTACTGAATTTCGTTGTGTGTATCGTATGAAAAATTTTGTGTGCTACAAATTTTTTTCAATTAATACTTGGAAAATGGCTAGCACAGAGCCCTAGCCCCATCCGTCAAAATGCTTTCCCAGGTCCGTTTGTCAAAATGCTGGAAATCAAACATTGCCAGGTCACAGCGCTTCAAGGTCCATGTTAAAGCCATGGGGAGGAGCTGAGGTGGAGCCGAGGGTGGAGACAGGACTACAGAGAGGAACCAAGGTGGGGAGTTACTGGGGGTGGAGCCAGGGGCAGAGCCAGGACTACAGAGAGGAACCAAGGAGAGTAGATACTGGGGGTGGAGCCAAGACTACAGAGAGGAACCAAGGAGGGGAGATACTGGGGGTGGAGCCAGGGGCAGAGCCAGGACTACAGAGAGGAACCAAGGAGGGGAGATACTGGGGGTGGAGCCAAGACTACAGAGAGGAACCAAGGTGGGGAGATATTGGGGGTGGAGCCAGGGGCAGAGCCAGGCCTACAGGGAGGAACCAAGGTGGGGAGATGCTGGGGGTGGAGCCATGGGTGGAGCCAGGACTACAGAGAGGAACCAAGGTAGGGAGGTACTGTGGGTGGAGCCAGGGGCAGAGCCAGGACTACAGGGAGGAGCCAAGGCGGGGAGGGGCCGGTCCAGAGTCAGGCTACCTGTGAGTACGTCCCTGCAGCGTGCCCCACACACCCTCTGCTTCCCCGTCTGGCCGTCCCCCTCCTTCAGCAGATGCACCACCTCCGTGTAATTGGCCGTGACGGCACCGTGTCTAGCAGCGGTGAGTGCGATGGCCAGGTTCATCCGGGAGTCATTGTGTTGCCCTAAAGCGAGATAGAGCAGGTGGGAGTTAACACGATCCCAGGTGTCATGGGCAACCGGGGGGGCCTGGATGCACAGGGAAAAGGGCCAGGTCATGGGGGTGGGGGGGTCCAGTCATGGGAATCATTCAATCAACAGGCTGAAATTTTTTGTAAGCTGTAACGGAAACATTTCGAAGGATTTCAAAAAAAGAAATATCTCCTTTTGCACATTAGGTAAGGTGTTCTAACTCAATTTAGGATATTGCTGGCTGGAGAGTGTCTAGAAAGAAATGCCTTTCTGAACGCCCTCTGCTTTCGGCTGCAAAATAAGTCCGTGATCTTACTCGTGGTGAAAGGGGGTCTGAGTGCTGAATGAAAAACAGCCAGGGGCCCGACGGCTGGTGGGGCCCTACGGCTGGTGGGGCCCTCGCTAATGCGATCACACGCTCGGAGCCCGTCTGCCGGCCCGAGGACCTGAATTAAAGGCCACTTTTTAAGGATTAATTATATATGCCAGTATACGCACGGCCGGGTCGTGTTAGAGAGACCCAGGACCCAGAGAATCTAGTGTGGCCATTAAGGTCACGCTGTGCCCAAAGTACAGGGCTCTCAAGTGAATTTCAGCCATTACTAAGTTCTAATTATTATCATAAAAATATATTGAAATCACATATAACAGATTTTTCATTTATTAGTCAGTAACCACGACAGTTGATCATAATTAACATAAAGATATTACTGCTTCATACAGTCTTATCAGCACTATTAGACAGAACATCTCATTGTTCTTACTGATATCATCATCATCACTGTTCTAAAATCAGTATGCAGCATCAGTCTCTAGAGGTCCTGGGGGACCCTGGCAGTGAAGTCTGTGCCCCCCCAGCCATACACAACTGCTGACGTAGGTGTCGTCAAAGAGAAAAGCCAAATGGGAATCGTGTCCCAACTTTACAGATGAAATCCTAATCATTTTGCCAGAGGGACACAGTAACGGCCAGAAGATGTAAAGCACAGTTCTATGTGTGATTGGTCTGCCTGCGCAGACATGAAACTGCCAGTGAAGTTCTGTGTGTGATTGGTCTGCCTGCGCCGACATGAAACTGCCAGTGCAGTTCTGTGTGTGATTAGTCTGCCTGCGCAGACATGGAACTGCCAGTGCAGTTCTGTGTGTGATTAGTCTGCCTGCGCAGACATGGAACTGCCAGTGCAGTTCTGTGTGTGATTAGTCTGCCTGCACAGACATGGAACTGCCAGTGCAGAATCGGGGACTTTTTGACTATTAAATAATTTAAGCATTTTAATTCTGCCACAAACAATGCACACTGTCAGGGACTGGAAGTATAGGTTAATTGACAATTTAAAAATATTTTAGAAATATACTTCCTAAATTTCCCTAGTGACATTAGTTTTAGGCAGTAGACATTAAAACGTGGCTTAAATATAGAGAAACAGAGAGTTTCTTAGTATAGATGCATCAAAGTCACAACTGAAGTCAGGACTCAATGACTGTTCTGCATTTTGACCTTCTGCCTGACAGGTCAGAGTCTTGACACCTAAACTCTCGCGCTGCTCGTCTTACCGTCATAGTAGACAATGGCCCCCACTAGTTTGTCCCGCTTCAGCATGGGGAAGAGCTCTAGAGCCCGGGACTTGCTGAGGACATAGCTGCTCTTCAGGCAATGGGTTCCGGCTACCACGTCGTACATCTTTATCCCAGCCCAGTAGTATGGAATCTGCCACCACCTTATGAAAACACAGAGAGTCGCAGGCACTGTAACAGCAGGACAGGTTTAATCAATTCATGCATCTTGCAAGGCATGAGACAAACATGACTACTGCGTATTCTGACAGTTCAAGCCATTTCTTTGATTCATAATAATCATCATTCCAACAGAGGCCTTTTTGTAATTCTACCGGACAAAGAGGGTAATTCTCACATGCAGAGATGCATGTTGGGTTTCTGATGCATGCAGGGGGAATCTGCATCTGTCTGCGCATGCAAGGTCTGTCCTGCGTGTGTGTGTGTGTGTGTGTGTCTGTCTGGACGGAGAACAAGCCTCCCACCGGAGGTCTCCACGTCCGCCCCTGCGGGTTCTCCTTTGGTACCAAATCACAGATTTAAATATCAGAAGATAAGGCAGAAATGTCGTGGATAATTAAAAGTGACATCCCAGAATGCCCGGCGGCATGAGTGGAGCCCGGCGGTGGAGGTCGGGGGCACGGTGAGCAAGCAGGGAGGCTGGCGGGGCCCACAGCTTCAAACATGCTCCTCCACCAGGGTGCTGCCCCAGGTCAACAAGAACATGCCGAACATCTACATCTGGTTTGATTTTAAGGGTCGGCTTTGTCCACCTTTTGGTGTTTCTGTGTTCTAACACCGCTTGGAGTGAGAGATGATCCTGGACTTACGAATAGACAGGGAGCATGATGGGTAGAGGAGCAGACAAGTGGGGAGCTATCTCCAGCAGGTTGGCACGTTCGTGGAGGGCCTCCTTCACCATCAGGTACTGGAAGACAAATGGGAAACGTGATTGATGCCAGTTAAATGTGTGGAGGTGTTTCATGGCTGGATTGCATCTTAGCGGCATCTGGAAAACATTGCAATCAGTACCTCAGCCCTTAGACCAGATCCCACCATGCTGGTATGTCTCTTGCTAATTTCTTACATCCATAGATATTCACTGTACAGATACACCTCTCCCTGACATTCACAGCAGGTATCTCAGCCCTAAATAATCACTATGGTTCAAATCATTCTTCATTTAAGGCTACGACCTACAGCCTACAGATGACGTGTGTGTAAACTGTACTTCTTCACCTAGTCACCACACACACGATGACAGGCAAGATTACCCCGAAAGGCTCACTTAGAGGCCAAACAAACATTCAACAGGTTTGGTGGAATTTCATAAATAACAGCTTGATACTGATAGGTCAAAAAAATACCAACCAAGTTTGGTGATACAGAGACCCATAAAATGAAGCACTCTGCATTTTCAAATATTCTTTTACTTAGATGATAGTTGTAGTGATTCAACAGCAGTTTCTGTTATTCCTTTAATATTCTATTATTTGATTCCAGATTTTCGGTTATCAGGAGTTCTTTATTTATTGCCACAGTCATCATTTGATTCACGCCATGGTTACCACCTAATCCATGTCAGGGAGGGCACTTTGAGCTAGGATAGGATTTGAGCTAGGATAGGATTTGAGCTAGGATAGGATTTGTAAACTACTATTTCAATCAAAAGGACCTGGGGTATGTTTCCCAGAAACTCCCAGAAGCAGCTATCATAGTTGGAACCGTTCAGTTGCCTGGTCCGACGACATAAGTTGCTAACTTAGTTCGCAAATATACTTTTGAGAAACACATCCAAGAATTCCACTTGAGGCAAGCGCAGAGCTCTTGCTGTGTGCTGATTGGTCAGTCTCCTATAATCATGCATGTGTCACTAATGTTACTGCGAAACAGCTGGATGAGTCTTTCAGTCAATGAAACAAACCAGCGAACACACAAGAAGAACTGAACCGTTTAGCCAAGTACAGGAGCGTGTTAAGTTTAAACGTAGTTTGTAAAACCTAAAGTCACTCAGTGTCCTCCCTGACATGAATTACGTGCTAACCTTACTCACTGACACACGACAGCCATCAGATGGCTGAGTGCTGATTAGAGGAGGGACAGGCTGAACAAAGTCACGTGTCACAGGAGAAATAAAGTGGAGCTGATTCCCTCCCTCGGTGACAAAGCCAGTTTGGCCTGGGCCCACGCTGCATTGGGGGCTGTATGCCTCTCAGTTTACTCAAAGAAGGCCTGCTAGCTGACCCAGCAACTCAAAGGCCTCCATAGAAAGTAAGACTTGTCCTCAAAGAGCAATTGTTTCCTCCTTCTCCTAACCACTGAACTTCATTACTCGAGGAACTGATATTTCAAATTGTGCATCATTCTAAGAACAGCAATTTCTGGAACTATCTAACATAACAAGCTTGGCCCTCAAGAACTTTCCATTGTCTACTACCTGCAGCGTGATCCTATTGGTTAATCATGTCACGTGCTCGCTTCTTCAGGCCCAAAAGCTCATACTTTACTACGAAGCTGCTGACAGTGCAGCCCAACGTTCTGCAAATACAGTAATTGGCCCCTCCTGCATCTCACCTTTAAGACCCAGACAGTGTCCATATAGCTGGAGGAAACAGGCCGTGAAAAACGGGGGGCTACAGTAATGAGATGCCCCAGGAACGGTGAAATATAACAGAAAATGGTGACATTTTAAGCTGCAGGTTGCCAAGAAAAGCCCATTTGGTTTCCTTGGCAATATGCAGACGAAAAGAAGGATGGACTTCATGCATGAGGCGTTAAACCGTAATTCTCCAGGTTCATCTCCACACCTTCTGGCATGGAGCACCCCTCTACCTGCAAGTCACAGAACTTCCAGCAACTTGTGGAAATCCTTGAGAAGCACTCTGGGAAAAAATCCCTGAGATACATCCTGAGGGGGTGTGTGTGTGTGGGGTG
>JAODLD010000040.1:21067642-21078733 GCA_026781065.1 Mormyrops boulengeri | reverse complement strand
CCCCCCCCCCCCCCCCAGGGACGGAGGCAAGACCTTCTTTGGAAGAAAAATGAGAGCACGGAGCAAATAAAGCAATATGACCAGACGGAGCAGGAATTTCACACATCAGTGTCAGCCGCACAGGAAAAATGGTGCATTTACCTGTTCGTAATCGAGTTTCATGATGGCTTTCTGGAGATACCTGACTCCCCCGTGGATAAGCTTGGTGCTGCGGCTGCTGGTCCCGGATGAGAAATCGCTGCGCTCCACCAGGGCCGTTTTAAGATCTGGGGGGATGGGGGGGGGGCCAATCAGGCCGACGGATCAGCAACAGGCTGAGGTTTGGGGGCCTTCACTGCACGCAGCAGAGATTGGCCCTATTATGGGTCCCCGACTCCCATAACATCAGGCATAAAGACATGCATAATGCATTGAGGGACCTCATGCTGTCTTTTAAGAAAAGACTGATTATCTGCGCAACAAAAGACAAAACTGCAGCAAAGGCAATATCTCAAAAATATCTCTGTTCCCAAGCAGTTCCCTCGTTCTAGACTTTCCCAGGCTCATATGAAACAGACACGCAGGAAGCCTATGATTTACATTATATATGCAAGACTTGGGAACAAATATGTGATAAGTTTACATTATAAGTGTATGAAACTACAGGGCAGTTCTGAAGTATTTTTCCCACTAAAAACAGATCGATCTCAAAACAACAGAAATAACATGGAAATGGACCTTCCAGAGCAGAATTTCTGTGCCAATTTTTTTAATTAATACATACTATAGTATGTATTAATTTCATGCCATTTAATGCCACAAAATATGACAAACAGGACAGAACATAGTGTCATAAATGGCCAGGCAATTTTCCTTGATTACCAGAATGTTTTGAGTCTGCACCAACTGTGTCATACCCCAAGCAACATCAAAAACATCAAGATAAACAAAAGGTACAGGCGGGGCAGTTATGCAGGAATGAAGATGTTTGTAAGAGGACAAATGTTCTTTCGACAGAACCATAGACCAGTTACAGGCCAGGGAACACAAGCCAAACCAAGCTGAAGGACAAAGGCGTCCGGTAGAGTAACCAAGGAGCTCAGTCAACGCCGGCAGGAAGCTTACTCCGTGTGACAGCGTCCAAGGCGCACCCAGAGCCGGTGGCCCCTCCCCCGACGACAAGGACGTCGAACTCCTCGCTGTTTCGCAGCGCTGCCAGCTGAGCCACGCGGGTTGGCAGCTCATCCAGGCAGGGCAAGCCTACCTGCTCCGCAGCCTGCACGCGTGCCAGTCGATCCTGAGCCATTAGAGTGGACAAGACCGCCCCCGAGGTCATTAACATATGACTTCAGGGGACGAGGAGCATTAAAAAAAAAATGTCATTCCAGGACTCTCCATATTTCACAGGACAGATTAAAAAAAAACAAAATCATACTTTATCTGTGGGGTAATAAAATGACCAAACCACCCAGATAAAAAACACAAATATAAATTACATGCTAATTCATTTTACTCCCATCATGCAGTGCTTTTCATGCATTCATTCAAAATGCCCCCCCCATGCTGCATGCTTGTTTATCCTGAATGATCATCTGCACAGTTACGCCACATAACGACTGTGTCAAACTGACACACACAGCTTTAATTCACAGCTACAGAGCCAGGCACAGTATTATCAACGAAACCGGGAAATACTGCTGCATATCAGATAAATACTGTAAATGAAAAAAACAGACTGTTGCCTTTTGCTTTTTACAAAATGAAAATAAACATGGGATGAGGGACACTGATCTTAAGAGCCAGCCCATAAAAAATGACCAGCAATAGCCTTCACAACCCTCTACATCAATTAACAAATTGCTTAAGAAAATAAGTGCATAAACCGGCATGACAGGTAAATGAAGGATGAGTCTGTTACAGCCCAGATACAAAGGGAGGATTCTATGCCAATTAGAGGACATGGGAGAAACCTGTTAAAATGTCAACAATAATGAAATCATCTAGTATTTAACATTCAGTCTGAATGATCCCCCCACCACCCGCCCCCCCCAGCATCTTCTCCAAGCTGGTACTCCATTAGACTTGCAAATTTATGAATGGAACCTATTAGCGATTTAGACTGTAGTCGCAAACAAGATTTAATAATTAGTGTCTGTTTCTAAGGATGTGCAAATTTAAACTGCGGGCACCTGGGACCTGGGCCAGCCTCAGGTTAACAAGAATGTAAGACTGTTACGGCCAATGTCAGGCATCCGGTAAGGCATTCCCAGTGTGTCAGACGTGCTTTGACAGACGACAGATGAACAGACATGCAGCTGATATTGCAATGTTAGCGATGCCGGTGATACTGCAAAGTTAGATGCTTGCGTGCTAGATTAGATAGTTAGATGCATGGCTACCATTAATTTACTGAAGATATTGCTTACCAGCTGAAGCTTCGGGCAGATGATGAATTAATAAAATAATAAACAAAACAAACAGGAAGACAAAGGAAAACAACGACTGACATTAATACAAAGCCTCTTTTTCTTTCTGAAAGGTCAGCTCTACACAGTGGTGTCTCAAGGTATGAGATACGAAGCCATATTAGCTCTAATTATACAACATGCACAAAACAGGATTTTCAAGCGAGACCATCTTTTTATTATTATGGTCATTTTGAAATATAAAACAGGTTTAAAGAGAATTTTCATATTATTAGTAATTAGTGGAGTATTTTCACTATTGTATGCTATAACAAATGATGTTTTTTTATCTATACAGGATGGTCTACGTGCCCCCAGGTTTATCTGTAGAATGCACGTCTTTAAAAGTGTTTGGGCATTTTTTGGTTTGTCCTTTTGGGCTGTCTTTCTGCTTAATTGAGAAGAAGATCAAACAAAATATCGCCATAGTAACCGTATTCTAACATGCTATTATACATCCATTCTAGGGGTTTCTTTCAAGTACTGATTCTAATGAAGCATTATTATTATTATTATTATTATTATAGAGAAAATTACTTTCAATGGATCTGAATAAACTACAGAAATGGGAAATCTATTAATCTTCCGTGGTTTTCATTTGTGAAAGACTTCTCCTTATTAGTCCACTTTATCAGATCCATCTTGTTGTCCCTAATGTTTAAAAAGAGAGCGAGAGAGACAGAGACCTTGTAGCCTTACATTTTTAATGTTAATTTAGGGAGGTATGGGGAAAATTGTAATGCAAAGTACACATAAAGTCCTGCTTAAATGTTCAGCGTAAATTGATAGTTAAACTGCGGCAATACACTCAGTGAATTAGGGAACTGTGAATTCCACACTAACTATCCGATGCACGTATGTCTGGGTGTCTTTCAAGGGACTGTTTTTCTGTCAGGCAGACATGCACTGACAGTGTGAGATGCTTCTAGAGGGGCCACTGACATGCCAGGAGGCTGAGACAAGACCCTTGTGATTGGCTGAGTGAACAGGAAGAGGCCAGCTGACGAGCTCTTATTGGTGGATGCCCAAGCAGAGCAGGCCACCATCTTGAACCCTTGACACTTGACCTGACAAGTCGGTATCCTTAACCATTTTTCTAATAGCTACCAAACAGTAAACTCATCAGACCAGCCGTTCTTCATCTTCTGACTGCGCCTAAGGTAATGGCCATTTTCTCTGAGGACAGAGATGAACATACTGGGTGGTTAATGTGCACTGTGTTGCTCTGAGGCTGTGTGTGGTTCTCATGGTGATTTCAGATGCTTTCCTGGAGCTTACAGTACAAGGAGAGCGCTGGGAGTGGGGTTTAAGAGCAGCTTTTCTTATTTCACATAAACACAAAGATCTCCTGTGACCATTAGGCAGTGTGGTTGTCATGCACAGAAAATTACAGGTGAAGGTAAAAAAAAAAAAAAAGTAATGTTTTCCAAACTAAGCGCCACAGAAGTGCATTCCAAAGTCATGACCAGACAGGATCAGGAGGGCACGCATGGCAGGTACCTGGCGAGCAAGGTGCTCACGTGCCAGGGTGTGTCGCAGGGATAGGATTTATTGCAAAATGGCCGACTCTTTGGGAGGATCAGGGACAAATCTGCTCTCTTTGCCAGCACCAAATATAGATGGGTGTTTTCTTTTATCTACACTCTCATGACTAGGGGAGGCAGGTAAATTCAGATGGTTGAGGGACAGTCATACAGCCAATAAGATCATGAAGTCAATTCACAACACCATCATAGCTAGAAACAAGTAAATTCGGGCCACCGCTTTTGTGAATGCAGCCGAATGTTTGACTGTAACATCTCGTATTCTCTATTAGACACAACTGGGTAATTAAGCAGACAGGACAATATGTATGATTTTTAACAGAACATAAACCTCACAATATAGCAGAAGAGGAAAAAACACTTAGAAGAAGATAATAAACTGCTGTAATGCGCGCAGTGCGCTGTACGATGCAGAGCGTGTTCTTCTGTGGAATTACAGTGTTGGAATAGGAGTCGTATCTGTGACAGAAACAGCGATGGTGGTGCGCGACAACACGCTGGGGTCTAAAAACACAGCAAAAACCTTAACCTTTTCTCTCCCCATCTGTCTTCACTGAACCCACTGACACGTGCCCCGTGCTGCCCTCGCCGCGTAATAATTACACAGTGAAATTCCGCGATGGCGGACGCGCTGACATTTCAGCCGCTCACCTGCTTCCTCCTGTACTGTGACAGCTGTGACAGGCTGAAGGCGGCAGTCAGGACCCCACCCCCGATGAGGGCCGTCCGCCGCACTGCCTTTCGGAAGGCCATGTCTTCTCCTGCGGAGAAAAGAGGGAACCGCTCTTCTGATGAAGGAACAGCGAGAACCAGTTTCCTGGGTGCAGATAATGCAATGCAGTTATACATAGTTATACATTAAAAATCCACCTTTCCTGACAGACAGCCAGTCTGAGCATTTTTTAAACAGCATGTTCTGAATCATACATGCAAAATTATGCACACATCCATCAGATTTTAATAAATGACTATTCAGTACAAGAACCTATTCCAGGTAGCAAAAGCCACAAGGTAAGATCTTGAAAATCCATCATATGGCTTAGACTCATTGAAAACCGTCACTAATCAGCTGTCACCAGGAGTGACATGAGAATTTCTGTACACAAGAAAGTTTTGAACCAGTTGGAACCAAGTCACACACAGTGGGCTTTTTGGACCCCGCAGTGAGGGGCTGCCCAGCCTGCAACTGGGCGCCTCTTTCCTGCATTACTCACTGGAGTGACCAAAGAGAGAACTAGTAAGAAACAAAGTCTAAGTGCAATATACCAAAGGAAAGAAGTTCATCTTGCAGTGCCAAGCTAACCATTTCAAAATGGAAGTCAACAACAGTGACCAGTAAGGGTCAGTAATAAAGGTAGGCAAGCAGAGATGTTCTCAGAAGTGAAGATGTTGCTTGAAGGTTGTGAGGGACCGGATGGAGGTGTGTAGCTTGGCGTTTCCCAGTCCAGTCCTCGGGGAGCCACAGTCGGTCCATGTTTTTGCTCTCTCGGAGCTCCCTGCCAGACAGCCCACACGGGGAGCCACATGGACTGCCTGTGGGTCCTTGAGGACCAGACTGGAAAACAGTGGTGTGGCTCATTCTGTGGGATTACACAGAAACATGCACAAACGTGGAGAGATCATGCAGACTCCACAGCCAAAGTGGGGAATCAAACCAGCAACTCTGGAGGTTTGCAGCTCTGGTTATGTCTTAGCACTTTCCTATGCCTGTACGCTAATGATGCATCGCTCCATATGCCGGTATCAGTCTCTTATCGTGATACAAAAGATTAAAATTGGGACAATTATTTTCATTCTGCAAATATCGATATTTGATGAAAATGTGCTGGTCATCATTATTATCAAAAAACAGTTATGCAAGTTAGCTACGTAGTGGACGTGTGAATCTGCGCTCTGGGAGTGGACACAGCTGCACTCTTTTCATGTGTCTCTTGTGCGGAGAACCTGCGCATACGGAGGACGGGCACCACACTGTCCACCTGTAGTTAAAATGCAGATGGCAGAAGTGAGATTGTGTTATTTTGGATTTAAACTGAAGAATTAGGATGAATCTGCAGACCCGAAAGCCCCAGTATGCAAACGCTGCTGCAAGGGGACATCGTGTATAACCTGGTGAAGCAGAGGTGCCATGATTTATATATGGAGGGTAAAGGTCATGCATAATAAAAGAATAAAGTTTCATGTTTCTTTGTTTCACAAAGTGAAGATCAGCCTACATGCGAGTTCATTCATATCCTCAGTGACAAAAAAGTACATCAGGCTACGTGATGAGCAGAACAAACACAAATATAAAGTATAAACGTTAGTATATTATCAATGAAGTTTTGTAACAGCTGAAAACACATTAATACCAAAATCTATGAAGTGAATGGAGGTTAATTAATCTATGCACATTTCTCTGATAATGTTAAAACTATATTATCGGCTATTGATGTGGGTTTAATTGATAAATAGGCCTGGTCATTTCAAAGCAATATCATATTTAAATGGGAATGTTTTACAGTATCGGTTTGGTATAGATACTGAGGTATCAAAGTAGGCATGAGTATTGAAGTTAGAATTTCAGTATCGACTCACGTCTAGTGTAGAGTGACTCTGAAGTGAGGGTAAGTGTTCCTGTAATTGTATAGCCAGAACAATGACGGGACAGGAAGTGACATGAAGTAGTGCAGCTGCCACTCCTATAGCGAAAAGGCTACCGGGTGTCACTTTGTGCCTTAATTAACCAGACCCGTTTAGCACGGTGACAAGGTGTTGCCTTCTCATCTCCATAGAAGGGAAAGCATTCATCTCACCTGGCCTGGTTTCTCACCTAAGAGAAGCCCCGCCCCTCCTCCCCCAGCTGTGTTTGTAGGCACAGCCAATCACAGAACAGCACACATGCCCGAGAGCATAAAACGTTCTGAGAAAAATGTCACGCTTCTGGTCTCGATATCACAACCACAATGGAACACTGGGACAATATTACAGCATATATATTTATATAAATTTGCGTGTCGGGTGAACTTAAAAAGACCTCGTACCGTTATCACCCAGGGACAGTTTGACCATATTCACCACGGAATCTCCGCAAACAGATTCAAACATTTCCTACAATAATAAATCATTAAGACTTTTTTTAAAATTTCCAAAGCGTCAGAATGATTGCCTTGCTTCAAACCAATAACAACAGCGTGGAGAATGAATTTGTGAAATCGATCAATTCTGCTATGTAAATTTTTATAATAAATAACCTTAGACTACTTTGGCTAATTTTCATGGTAATAGATTTATTTTAGTATGCTCTAATATTATATAAAATAACACTTGCTGGCTCATTTTTAAAGTGATAATTATCCCAATCGTATACTTGACCGGCAGTAATCGAAATGCCCCCACTGCTCTGACACTCTGACAAGTTTGACTTGGTTCATTTATAAACTGTAAACCTACTGGATTGCATTACTACAGGTCATGAATATTCATGAGCGCCTGACGTACAAGTGCGCGGCCGCGGATGTGGATTTTTGATCGGAGATGGTTCCTCTTCATCGCAGCGCCCTCCTCTTCCTATCCCAGACATGCCAGTGTTACACTGGTACGTTGGTATTTCAAGCTTGGAAGCAGGGCTCTATAGATGGAAAGTAGGGGCAATGCCTTAGAGGAGAGTCTATAATAAAGGTTTTCCAAATTAATTGGGAACAACAATTCGACCCGCTGTAGCTGCAAGTTTTTATATGTCCAAAAAACATGTTATGCTGTTATTTGAACTGTTGACATTAGTCCCTTTTGTAAAAGGCTGTTTCTTTTTATAAAGTATACAAATAAATTCACGTTAACTCGTGCCCTCTAGGACAACTAAGACATAGTTTTGCACCGAAGCTGACAATTTGAATTTGCTTGATGTTTTAGCGCTATTTAACCTCCATCCAGGTTACTGTCCGTTCATAAACCCTTGTGTAATAAATTACGCAGTTTTCTCCCATTAGCGTTGACTGGCATCGCATTTGGACGCCTTAATGAATGTTGCACCGTGGATTCGTGAGGAACGTTGTTTCGTTTCACGGTGTCCTGTGGGTTACATGGCTGAGATCACAATCAGGCTTTACTAGACTGGACTTAAATGCTTTTGTACGCCCGGAGGGGCCACTCCCGACCCCGCTTCCTTCATACCTTCCAGCACCAACAACCTCTTTTTGGCATCGGGCAACCTCTGCCCCACCAGGAAACACCATCTACGCTCACAAACCGTACAAAGCATGTATGGGAGTATTATAAGTATATTATAAGTATAGTTTGCCTACTTTCAATACCCGTTATTGGTAAAGTAATATCACTTACAATTTCTTCAAGAAAGAGGAACTGAATTACGTTTTTTATGAAATGCTTCAGCATGTCAGAACGCGCACAGAAACAGACAGATATGCACAATATTTCTATATTACATGCAACTTCCATCATTTACACTTGACATGACCAAGTAAAGTCGGGCTACATGCACTTAATTCGTATGACCATTTAGGAACAGACGATTAGTTGGTCACACACGCAAACGCATGGTTACCCCACGCTCACGACACGCCAGAGTTAGGTAACCGGTTACGTACAGTTTCCGCGATGGATGCATTTTTCTTGTTTAAATGCACTCATTTTAAAAGTGATATTCGCCGACATCCACTGCAAATTACATTCCAAAGTAGTTATACATACTGACTTACAGCTTTTATTTTTCTCGTTTAGCGCCGTAGTTTTGCCAATTCGTATCAATGCTTGAAATGCACTCAGATTACAACGGGACTGCCAGTGGGGAACGCGGAAGTGGAGTCACGTGATGCGAAGGCAGCCGGCTCGACTTACGAAACAGGAATGTGGTCCAGCCGCGGGCTACCAGCGCTGCGATGAAGGCGCTGATCTAGTCAGCTGCTTTAGATAACCGTGCTCATAAAAAATTCTATCGATCGACCTTTAATAGCAAACAGCATTTACTTAAATATTCCCTTTTTCCTTGGTAGAACGTAACTTTACGACGTTACCCGTCTATTTATGAGCGATCTACATAATGAAGTTGCAAACGTTTATGGTTTCATCTGTCACTTAGCTCTACTAATCACTTCTTTATAAATGAAAAACTAACTTTGAGATATTGTGTTAATTTGGATGAGTAACGTTGAGTATTTATGACTATTAAGATGCAACGTATCCAATGAACACAATATCCTAAAGCAGAGAATTCACATATTCATTACATTTTAGTAGACGGTAGGGGGCATTACAATGAATTTTATTAAATTAGAGTAGGTGTTTGTAAGAGAAAAAAAACAGTGTGTTAAAGTAAGCCTTTCTTTACAACTACAACAACAACAAAACATTTCTGCAGCTAAAGAAGAGATCTAGTGTGACCACACGGTGCGTTCCTATCAAGCTGAAACTCCATCCAAATTAATATCCCTAATCGGCACCCGTTTAACATCCAAAGTGCCAGGTGAGATTATTTTAAACAATTCAGGGACTGAATTAATTTTGAGCAAGAAATGGCCCCTCTCAGAATGTAACTTGGTAATCCTGCTCTGTAGGCTGGTCCAGCCACTTAGATCCATTTCCCATTTCAAATCGTACACTACTGTCTGCATGGCATAGCTCACCATAGCTCACGCTGGCCTCAACGTACTTCCCGCCAAATATAAACTGTTTATGAGTTAATGAGATTCTTCTCTGAATAAAACAACTGATAGATGGCTGCCGTTCTGCTGTTTATTACTGTGAATGAAGGACAGGTGCTCAGATTCTCTCCGAAGGTTGGCATTTAATTAGGACATAAAACACATCATTATATGCAAGTATATGTACTCTTAGTAGCACATACTGTACATTATACTGACAGCAAAGTGATGTAGAACTTAGGAAGAAGGGTGACGTGGCCTTGGAGCCCCTGGGGGTTGAGGGCCTCAGGGGCCCAACACTGACGTCATTCTGCAGACCCTGGGACAAGCAAGTATGTTTTGTAAAGTTTTCTCACAAGCCACAAGACTATATGTCTTAGTTATCCTGTTTATCCTGCAATGTGAAAGAATTTGCGATATTTCATTAAGTGGCACTGGGATTCATTATCCCTTACGCTTGTTCCTGTGCTAACCAGTATGACTGGAGAATCCAGCCTATGCCTGTCTTGGCATCGAAATGGACATCATTTCATCAGTCTAATTTACTGATATGACTGTGTAATTTACTGACTTAATTAATTGCGTAATTCAAATGCTCATTTAATTGTGGGAATTACAAGTCGTTTTTTTACGTTCAAAAGTATAGTTTAAAGAATGCGTAAATGGTAATCTGTATATTGTTTTGCATGAATTGCAATTTTGTGCATTTGTTTACACTATGGAAATGTTGGGGGAAAACAGTACACACTGAATACATCAATAAGTATGCTGTTAGTGGACTATGAGGATTCATAAACTACTGCATATATGCTGTAAAGTGGTCTGGATCTTTGGATGTTTCTATTCTTAGAAAATAACTTAGCACTTATATGGCTGTGGTCAATCACCTACATTTCCTTTTTAATGATTGTTAAGTAATGAAGTAATTAAGATATGCATATAGATAAAATGCTTAGCAACACAATTCTGCTATGGACAATTAACTTCCCTAATTGTATGACTGCTAATTGAAATTGGTAAATGGACAATACAATTTTAAAGTTATTTTATATTAATAAATTGAACAGGGAGATACAGTGTTGTATAGGTGATTGCAGTTGAAAACAGTTGCCAAGAATAAAACTACATTGAATCCATTTATATGCATTTTGGTTTAACAATGAACCTTTATATTTAGAGTGACATCATATACTGAAAGATGATGGAATTAATTGTTTTAATTTATATAAAAAATCCAGGAATTGTGAAATATGTGCATATATTCTCTTATGATATATCCATAGAGAGAGAGAGTTTAGCCATATGCTAATATGCCAGTATGAGCATGTACCCCTTTTACATGCTGGTTGCTTGTGTCCCTGGTGGGTTCATTAAAAAAAAATGGAGATTAAACTTTTTTGGTGATTTTTGCAAGCATGTCAGGGGGGGGGGGGGGGGGCGGGGGGGGGGGGGGGGGGGGGGGGG
>JAODLD010000040.1:21057195-21067584 GCA_026781065.1 Mormyrops boulengeri | reverse complement strand
GGCTGCCCTATCTGCCTCCCATTAGCAAACCCCTCGCCCCACAGAGCATCCCTCAGCATCAGGGAACCCCTCTGCTGATGAACAGCTGGCATCGCGCCAAGGTCATGATGATAAACCACTGACCCCAGGTCATCTAAACCCCCATTTCAAGCTATGGCCACAACTGGGTTTGAACAAGAACCCTAACATTGACAGTCATGCCACCTCGAACATCTAATATTTAAATATTCCATTTACACTTAATATTTGGACAAATGAACATTCATACAACATTGCTCAACAAAGTGGCATTAAATTGGTAATTTGCTATCATTTTTTGAATAAGGCTCAATTGACCTAAATTATTATTATTGTACATTGCATTCAGTAAAGCACATTTCGTGATGTTAAAATAAATGCGTGCGTATTTTGTGTAGCCCCATCCTCTAGAGAAATCCCTAACCCAAATATTCTATTACCAAGCTATTTGTGAAACCATTTGTCATACATGTTACACTAGTCATCATTTGCACACCTTCTGGAAACGCTATACTGCCTGGTATAGTACTAATATTTGTTTAAATTAGCAATTACTCCATGTCAGTATTGGTTTTTTTTTTACTGCCTCAATGAATGCTGTTGCTTCCTGTAAGAATTTACCCTATTACTCTTACTAGTTTTCTAAGTCTACTATTACATTCTGCCATTCTAATATTAATATTGTGAGTTGTGAGCTATTGATATCTTTCCCACCTTCCTAAAATCTGCATTGTCCACGAATATTTAGCTTTCTCGGAGTTACACTGCAGTAGAGATATGGAAAAGTAGCACCACAAAACTAGACATACTGTTCTCTTGATTCTAGCATATAACCCCAGAAGATAAAAGGAAAGAAAACAGAAAGTTACTTAACTATATTTTCTGATAACTTTTCTAAGCGCAGCAGTAGGTCAACTCTGCGCCCACGCACAATGGACCGCGATAACTTTTTTTAATCAAGGCTGGCATTAAGCTATTGTGCCAAAAGTATCGGCTTAAAAATAACCCCATATATTTCTTTGTGTTTTTCACAAGCTATTAAATAACAGGCGCAAACCGATCACTTTTAAGATCACTTTGTAGTGTAATAATAACCGAGGAGAAGAAAAGGCCTGGCGTGGTTATTTTCGGGGGTTTCGTCATTGCCGGACTCCTTTGCGTCACGGACCATTCTGCGCTCCGCCGATTTCCCTCGAGGTTCCCCCGCTACAATCGCCGCTGCTCCGCAGTTAACGACCCCCACCCTCTGTCTAGCCCTGTCTACTATGAAAACACAAGCGCCTGGGAAAACGATGGCAGTCACGTAAATAGGGTGAGGACACACCCACCTGTCCAAGAAAGCTAAATAGGGAAACGTGTGACTTATTTTGTAGAAGGATGACGTACCATGAATTGTGCTTGGACAACTGGACACTTAAACGATTGGCTTATTAGTGATCCTACCAAAATCAAAAGTCTATGCGTTTCTGTTCCAATTTATGTGACTGATTGATAGATCCTTGATAGATTACTTAAAGTTGGGAAATGAGTTCGTATAATCTTTACATCACCCCTGTAAGAAACTAAACGTGTAATAAATTGGATATAGCCCGGGTTTACACATGCACCATTTCAGAAGCATCGGTTTCCTGTAATTTTTCTTCACTGCTCTATTGTTCGTGCAGGTACGCATTTGTAGCTGTAGATAGGGCTTTTACTTGATCGTATAGCGTTTTCTTCCAGTGCAAAGCGAAAACGAACTGCTCCCGGCCACGACTCCGCTATATATAAAAGAGATTGGTGCCAGTAAGTGACGACGCAGATGACGTTTGCATTTACACACATGGGCTGGGGTAGCCGGAGCTCACATAAACAAAGGCACATTGGCAGGAGAGCTGAGTGCCTGCTCACGGCGCGGACAGAGCTGTGCGGAAGCCGTTCACTTACTCTGTGACTTATTCCAGTCGCTGTTTGGTTTGGGGCTTTATCTGCGCATGGCCTGGAGATCCAAGAACACAAACTAACCTTTATGGATAAGCAACAACGATTCTCCTAATGAAAATATAAGGTAGTGCTGGAATTAATTTCATTTATGTTTTTCTGCTTGAATCCGCAGTTTTTCAGCATCACTTTCTCATTACGTACGTTTGACGTTGGCATTGCCGCATGGTTCTGTTTTTTGATTAGCTGTCAAGTATCGCTGGAAAAGATAGGTCTGTTTTGCAACTTTGAAAGCACGTGTAAGCATATTATACTGCAATTATTTATGTTAGAAATCGCGTACACAATTGAATTACATCTATTGTGATTCCTGTTAAGGATACTTGCCAAAGATGGTGAGTAATGTCTATATACTGTAGTGTTTGTGTTAGCAAAGAACATGTTAATCTACCTGTTGATGTTGCGGCACAAACTTTTTTGTGTTAAGGTTATTGATGGCTACTTTTCAGAGGTAGAAGAGTTTAATGCACACTCCTCTTAGTATATAAACAGCAGCTGCTTGAATAACGAGTATGGACTGTAAAGAACAAACACGACAAGTTGCGCCTTCTTTGGAAAATCTTTTCTACTGGTGGAAACGAATCTCGACCAACCATTTCGTATTTAAATGCACTTCCCAGTGCGTGCAACAGTTGTGTACAAGTTGGTGGAATTCAAGCATATAAGACGTGAATTAAATATGTGTTCTCTTCTATTCTAGCACTGAAGGAAAGCTGAGCTATCTTGAAATTTGACTCAAACAGCACAGACGACATCTAACACTGTCCACTACTAGTGTCATCAAACAGAAGTCATTCGCCTGAAGGTAGAGATGCTTCTGTGACATTATGTGTGTGTATCCGATAGTCAGACCATTTGTTTGATGTTTAAATATTACAATGTGAAGTATTCCGATTGTCAGGTTTAACGGTTATTTTTTTCTGTGACAGGAACTTGTTTGTCCTTCTCTTGTTCGCGAGGGTTTTGTCAGGGCATCCCAGTTTCACCCCCCCCACAATCCAAACTTCTGCCATTTGGGCCCGTTGCTGTATTTTAATTGCCTACGCATGTGATTGCGTTTGTTTAAATATTTGAACCCTGTAATGAACTGACATCCCGTCCACGTTGTGCGTCGCATGGTGCCCGGCGCCTCCTCGGCAAGGCTTTGAGTGAATCTGCTTTGGCTAATCAATAACTATAAATGTATATATTTGGTAACAATTTTATGTTTTTATTTTTCCACAGCCATGCCCTGCGTTCAGGCTCAATATGGTTCATCACCTCAAGGAGCAAGTCCCGCTTCCCAAAACTACAGCTACCACACCGCTGGAGAATACAACTGCGACTTCCTGACGCCTGAATTCGTCAAGTTTAGCATGGACCTGACTAATACTGAGATCGCGGCCACGACGTCTCTTCCCAGTTTCAGCACCTTCATGGATAACTATAACGCTGGGTACGACGTCAAGCCCCCTTGTCTGTACCAAATGCCGCATTCCGGGGAGCAGTCGTCCATTAAAGTGGAAGATGTTCAGATGCACGGTTACCATCAGCAGAATCACCTGCCGTCGCACTCGGAGGAGGTGATGCCTCATTCGGGATCGCTGTTCTACAAGCCTTCCTCGCCCCACACTCCAACGACGCCAAACTTTCAGGTTCAGTCGAACCACTTGTGGGATGATTCTCCCTCCCTTCACAGTTTCCACCAGAATTATGTGGCGACTACCCACATGATAGATCAGCGCAAGACTCCGGTGTCGCGACTTTCCCTGTTCTCCTTTAAACAGTCTCCGCCCGACACCCCGGTGCCGAGCTGCCAGATGAGATTCGACGGCCCCCTTCACTTGTCTGTGAGCCCCGACGCCTCAATGGCTCACCGTGCCTTAGAGAGCCAAAACTTTGCTGTTCCCGGCACTATCAGGAAGCAGGCTGGTCTGGGCTTCCCTCATTCTATTCAGCTTGGCCATGGGCACCATTTGATGGACAGGCAGATGCCTTCGCCGCCGCCCAGGGGATCACCGTCCAGCGAGGGTCTCTGCGCTGTGTGCGGGGACAACGCCGCTTGTCAGCATTATGGAGTGCGCACTTGTGAAGGCTGCAAAGGGTTTTTTAAGGTGGGCTTGTACTCGCAAATTGACAATCTCTGCGCTGTTTTTTTTTCTTTACTAGCCGCAAATATATGCGGTAGACATTAAGTGAATTAAGCATAAATACAAGGTCTCTTTATTCCATCCAAAGTCGGATACAGGTGTTACTGCGGTGTTATTGAAGTGCTACTTAACACCGAATCCTTCAAAAATATCATGGGGATCAAACTGATATGTTTGTGTGGGTCGACTTTAATTTTTATTTGGTTGCGAGTTTCCCTGCTACCGTGTCTGCAACATTTCGGCAGGAATTAATCGGTTTGGGCGCAGAATCGTGTTCGTCTACCCAAGCGGAACAGAACTCCAAGTAGTAAAATTAAGTGGTGCCTTTATTTCCCTGTTCTGATTGAATAATCCTTTCCCTTAAAGTGGAGAGGGTCTCCAAGGGACGTAAAATATGAATGCCCACGGATTTGTATTTACTGAACGTCTCTTCCTCCGTCTCCTTGCATATAAAACACGGCTATAAACTGGAGGGCTCGCTGTGGCGTTAACACCATCAATTTTCTTTTATTATTGTCCTGTGAAGCCGCAGATGTGGGCCTTTCGCCCTGTATGCCTCTTATATAATACAATTTTCCGCGTGCACGTCTTTACGCATATAATAACGGCAGTGTCTCGTCTTGGTTGCAGCGCACTGTTCAGAAAAATGCTAAATACGTGTGTCTGGCAAATAAGAACTGCCCTGTTGACAAACGCCGAAGAAACAGATGCCAATATTGTCGCTTCCAGAAGTGCCTTGTTGTAGGAATGGTGAAGGAAGGTAAGGTATAAAAACGTTCAGCTCACTGTCACAGATTTCAAATGCAAATGGGTGTCGAATGATGTTTCTCTGTGTATTTTATATGGGTTTATTTATACAATATACATACATATTTTTCAGTCGTTCGGACGGCGAGTCTTAAGGGGCGAAGAGGCCGCCTGCCCTCCAAACCGAAACCCCCACCAGAGCCATCGCCACCTTTACCCCAAGTCAGTCTTATTAGTGCTCTGGTAAGAGCTCACGTGGATTCGAACCCTTCCATGTCCGGACTGGATTACTCCAAAGTAAGTAAGATTCCCGAAAAGGCAAAATCGACCATGCTGACATAAATGTGCAGCGCAAAACTTAACGTAGTCACGCAGATTTACGGTAAAAGGATGAAATACAAGAAACGTCAAGTAAACAGCTATGCGTGCGTCTGCAGTTTGATTTCAGTATTACTAAGACAAAAAAAACATACCCACCCCCTTCATAACAAATCATGTTAATTATACTTGTTCTAAATGTCGGCGTCTTAATTCCCAGCATGCCTTTAGTTAATAATTTGCTTTGTGACACTGAACGCAAAAATAGCAGGGGGAGGCCTTAATTGTTATTTTTAAAAAAACTTGACTGCCCTGCTAGAAACGAGCTTTGTTCACGGGTTATATATTTTAGTGGACCTCGTTAAGCACTTTTAAAATTAAATTCCAGTTTCAGGCAAATCTCGATTACCAAATAACCGGAGATGACACGCGGCACATTCAGCAGTTCTACGATCTTCTGACGGGCTCCATGGAGATTATCCGAGGGTGGGCGGAGAAGATCCCCGGATTCCCTGATCTCCCCAAGCAGGACCAAGACCTCCTTTTTGAGTCAGCATTCCTGGAACTCTTTGTCTTGCGACTAGCGTACAGGTACGCGGTTATCAACTGGATTTCCACCGTAATAAAGATCAACCCCCTTCAAGCTCCATTAACTTAGGTTTCATTAGCTCTCCAATAATTAGGCGGCTATTTAAACCAGCATTTATTACTCGATAGGTAATTAACAGTTCCCTATTAATTGCAGGTCCAATCCGATGGAAGGGAAGCTCATTTTTTGCAACGGGGTGATTTTGCACCGACTCCAGTGTGTACGAGGATTTGGCGAATGGATAGACTCGATAGTGGAGTTTTCCTCCAACCTTCAGAGCATGAACATCGACCTTTCTGCATTCTCTTGTGTAGCGGCCCTGACCATGGTGACAGGTGAGAGAAACCTGTTTATAATTATAGTAGTAGTTTGATCATCGTCTTAGCGCCCTTTTTTCACGGCATGCCTATTCGCTTGTTGAACAAAAATGCCAATTTTCATACTTTTTAAATGAATATTGTAATTACAGAGAGACATGGACTGAAAGAACCCAAGAGAGTTGAAGAACTTCAAAACAAGATTGTAAATTGCCTGAAGGAACAAGTGACATTTAATGGTGGTAGTGTGAATCGTCCCAGCTACCTGTCGAAACTTCTGGGCAAACTCCCTGAACTTCGAACGCTGTGCACGCAAGGCCTTCAACGCATCTTCTACCTGAAACTTGAAGACTTGGTTCCACCACCGGCAATAATCGATAAGCTCTTTCTAGACACGTTACCTTTCTGAACATTGGGCAAGTGACATTTTCCCGCTGTCTCCGTCTGTGTTAGGAGTATTTAAGCTCAGCACTACTGAATGGAAATGTAAACAGAAAAACATTTACAACATTACATTCTGGTAATGGATCAGTTAAAATAAGCATGATATCACCAAAATGGAAGGAAAATGTGCAATTAGCCTATTTATTTACCGCGTTACGTATGTCTTTGGGGGAAAGTATTTACGAAGACTATATTTCACTGGGACTGTTGTCAACTAAAGTGAACATTTCCATGCAATCACATACTTTATTATACGTAAAATATTTACTGTATAGACATGCTATAGTGTAATATATTCGGTTTATACAGAAGTAGGCTATATAATGAATTAACGCCATGCGTCAAACGCGTCAGTTTATAAGAAGTGTTTTATCGTAAATGGCAAGATTAAGCTTAGCTTTTATACTTTGTGCCCATGTGTTTTGGTCAGGATTACAGAAGAGTGAGATTATTTTAAAACAGAACGCATGTTGTAGGATTTATACAGACCCTTTGCTATCGAGGTCAAGGCTTATTCGTTATATCCTGGACACTATGTAGTCTGATTCATAGTGCTGGGGCGGCATTAATGTGTGACGATGTAACTCGTTTATATATATATATAGGTAAAAGGGTCACGGTGTTTGTATATTTGTCCAACATTCCTTGTTTGTATGTGTCGTATGTACTGTTGCTGTTGAATATAAAAGTTTTTATATATTTATTATTCTGTTGTCAAGTGCTACATTTTGCATGCTTACAGTGAAAAATCTAGATAATCACGGTTGGCTCGAAACTTTTGAACTTTGTTTTGTCGTCCGGAAAAGACAAATCAGCTGTAACGCCGTACTATTTTGGTAATAAGCACATTTTAAATGTACATTTCAGATATCTAAAAATGTTTACAAATAAAATTATTACGTTATATAATTATGATTGTTTTTAACAATGTTTCCATTCCAAATAAGTCGAAAGACTGTAGGCTGAATAACACAATTTGAATAAATACATTTTAAATACGTGTTCTTTTCATCCTTACAAATTCGCCACAAAATAGTCAATGCGATTTTCACATGGTATTGCCATATGGCTCTTTTTTAGTATACGTGGGAAATATCACAGTATATACTGCCTTAGTATGTAATGCAAAGAATATCAATAAACCGATTATTGCGAAAAAAGGAAAATATATGCAGAAGCTAAATACTTTTGATTAGTAGGCCCTAAATAATTCCGTTTGTTAAATAAAGCAGTAAATCAAAACTGTCAAACTGTAAATTTGTACATCTTCAGCCTTAAATTTCATATACAATGTGTTGATTTTACTGAAACTGAATAACGTTTATACATAAAGCATAATCGTTTATGCATTATGATTAACACAACACGAGCAATTTAGATATGTGATTTTAAGCCGTTTTGTGCTAAAATGTAAATTACTAGTCGGTAGCCTATATTTTATTTTTATTAAATCATTTTACATTTATACGATTTCCAACAATAATTACCAAAACAATTTAGTTTGTTAAGCCTCACAATAACTAGAAGAAATAACCCTAGATGTTATGCTAAAACTGGTTATTATAGAATTAAAAACACATACGAGTGTCATTTAAACAGTTTCTTTTCTTGGGATGTCAAAAACATTATAAATGAACACAAAGAATAATATTTCAGTCCGAATGGACTAATTCTTTATTTTAGATAAAACTATGCTTTATACTTGACTGCATACAAATGATGATTTGGTTTATTTATTTAAGTTTCATAGTTTCATTTTGCGAAAATCGCGTTTAGGGAACGTTTATAGACATGTAAATGAGGACTAAACACCGCAGTGTGACGTAGCTTACCTTATATTTTGTGGCACGTTTTGAGGCTCTGTATTTGTTTTGGGATTTTTTTCAACCTTTCAATTGTTCATTCCTTTGGTTTTGAGCGAAAATTTAATAATTTTTCACAATGTAATATCTCCCTCTAAAGACCGAGAGTAGTATTTCAAAGGGCAAACTCGACGTAGGTATGTAAGCCATTTCAGAAAAAAACGATTCCAAACAACCCAGCTAGTTAGGTGGGTATATTTGATTAGCATCTAGTAAGTAGATTTCTTTAGCAATTTTAAAATACATACAATAGACCTGATGACTACAAAACAAATACGTCGTCTTAAAATGTACCGATATCTTATAAGGTTAATGATCACAGGACAAACGAAGATAAATGAATGAAACTCTACTGAGTTTCCTTATTTCTGAATTCTTTTAGAAAGCAGAGAGAAACTCGTGTTCTCCTCAGAAATGCATTGTTTTATAACTAAGTCCACATTAATCCAATTTCTATAAATACCGTTCAGTATTTAATCACGTTTAAAAAGCTACTACGTGCTATAAAATACACTTTGTAGATTGAAATTCCGCTCATACTTAAGAACCACTACATTTTTGGGGAAATTAGCGTAATTGTTTTTGGAACTATTTCTTCCCATGGATACGAACGACTGCGAGAAGCAAAGAAACGAGTGAGATTTTATATGATTAATAATTATTATCAACTGATTCGTCAGTTCATTATCTGAGGAAAAAAGGAACCGCGGAATTGTGGCACAGGGGGATAACGCAGTCTAAGATGGTCTGTCGCAGTGCAAAGAATGACTTCGGCGGTTTTATTCCTTACATGTCAATCACGGGAGGAAAATGTCAAATAATTCACGAGACGCAGGGTTTCTTTCTCGTTTTTACTCGAAGGGAAAACACCGGGGCATTTCAACACCACGTTATTATGAGGTCTGTGTGAACTTTGGCATCGGTTTTAATGAGGAACAGGGAATAAAAATACAATAGTATAACCAACTTTTACAACCATCATTTCTTATTTCGATTAAACCATATGTTACAGGGATAGCAATGGAAAAGAAACCAATAAATTCAAATGGGCCTAAGTTAATATAGCGTAATATGAAAGTAAAATGTGAAGAGTCGAAATCAAAAATCATTAAGGCCTGTCATTTTTATTGCTTGATCTCCCGAAAGTATTAATTAGTTTCATACACATATGCGTTAACATGCAAACATATAACAGAAATATAAAGCGTGTTCCATTTTGCGACAATTATACATTTATTATATTAAATGTATAATATAAAGATATGAAATAGTAATACTTAATAATTAATACGATAAGCATGCCTGTAATGATTAAGCTGTGTTCCAACTCTTATAATCTTACAAATATAAATCTTAAAATTGTATAATTCCAGCTCGATATAGGTGGCTAGGCACTCCACAACACCGTAAAATGCTCATATAAAGAACGTAATAGTTTCGGCGATTCCTGAAAAAAATGAAGCCTCAGAGTTATACAAATTCACCTGTCAAAATGACGAAATCCCCTATGATTAAACATCATTTAGTGTTGTAAACAATCGTCTTGCATTTGTTATCCCGATACCGCGCCTGGAATATGTTAACATTTTCAGAGTGTTTCATAAGATTGTTACGATCCGGTGTACTTTACTGTATTAAACTGCCGTTGCAATAGATTGCTTGACAGTTTTGCTTGCGTGAGCTAAGCCTCAGGTCTGGCCGCAAACAAATGCCGTAACACTAATTAAAACAGAAAATTAATCACAACCGTAATAAGAGATCGTTCCTTAAAAACCACCGAACAGTAACCTATAGGCCTAGATATAGGGTACCAGAAAGAAAACGGGTCCACCTGAAAAAACGTTTGCCATGGAAAGTTTATTTACACTACTTAAATTATGAAGTAGACTAAAGATGCTAAAGAAAATAAGCTAAATATTGCGGGGGGGGGCGGGGGGGGGGGGTGGGGGGGGGGGGGGGGGGGGGGGGGGGGGGGGGGGGGGGGG
>JAODLD010000040.1:21015427-21053545 GCA_026781065.1 Mormyrops boulengeri | reverse complement strand
CACTAAGAGCGTTCTCTCACGACTGAGGGCGGCCTGCAGGGCTGAGGTTAATGAGTTGAAAAAGGTCCCTTTAAATGAGATCGACTGTTATCAAGACCCAGTCAGATCAGTCATAAATATTTACTCTGTATAGGGCGCTCTAGGTAGCCTGTTATTTCCCATCGATTCTTGAACAATCCCGTTGGATTGTTTGGGCCAGCGTTCTCCATCCACACTTTATTTGTCTGCAATTCAACCCATACAGGGTCTCAGTCGTTCTGTTAACTCGAAATTATCACCATCATAATCAACAATGAATGACATCTGACAAACATATATCATATTTACAAGAATGGATATAGATTTATGAAGACAGCAATGCTAAATCCATGAACAATGGCTGCGTTTTAGTGTTTAGCCGATACTCATCTGCTCTTGAGTACTTAGTTATCAAGTTTCAAGAGTTTGATATATTGTGAATGTCTCTTCAACATTTGACTATTAAAAACTAAACTCTTACCAAGACAAATAAACAAATTTCCTGTTCATGTCTGCTTTATTTTTAGTGATGATAAACCCAGCTTTCACATATTCGTTCTTAACTTGCATGACAGTAATGCCACTTTTCAGTATATTTTTAATTTACGATTTGTTGCAATATGTTTATGTTGCAGTGTGTTTATCCTTGATCATTGAGGGATTTGCATGAATTTCCATTGGATATTCAATTTTCCTTCCACAGTCCAAAAACATGCACTGGGGGAACTGGTGTCTCTAAATAGAGTGTGATCTTGTGTGTGTCCAGTGATGGACTGGTATCTCTGCCTTATGCCTTATCTTAATATTAGCTGCCAGTCATAACTGTGAAGATTTGTGGGATATTTCTGCACAGATGACAAAACCATTAATTCTCAGAAGAAAACTGGATGCCAGCATTAAGACAAGTGGAGCAGAGTTTAAGAGAAGAGACATAATCCCTCATTTCATCCAAAGGAAAAAAAACATTACAGGAAAACAAAACAAAGAGGGGGGGGCAGGGCAGTGAGAGAGGAAAAACATTCTGACATAGCACTTTTCAGAAGTTCAAGCAGAAAACTGATTATGAGGACTGGAGAGCGTCCAGTCAATCGGCAGGACACATACTAATAAAGCGGACATAGAAGCAGCCAGGCCACTTTCATAACAGCACGACGCGAAATTACATCAATGCTCTCTGTTTGCCGTCAGGTTCCTGAGCAGCTGTACTCAAGTACAGATCAAATCAAGTCAGGATTAAAAAGTAAAAGAGCATGGTTCGAGGTAATCTGTCCCTTAGGGGCTCTGCTTAGATTCATCAAACAGAGCTTACAAGCGGTGTAACGTGGCGTGCCCGTGAGCTTTCGGGCTTGCGTGGCAGAAGCGGGCCGGACAGCAGTTACACGATTTTGTGGGCTGGAGGATAAATTTGGTTGTGTTTTGCTTTTTATCCTAGATGGAGGTGAGTGAATTTTGGGTGGGTGTTACATGGCTGGTGACTGAGGAATGTTATGAGGACCCAGGACTGAGGATAACATCTCATAGAAAATTGGTGCGGCTGAACCCCACCCTTAATGACGAAATGGCCTGTATGGGGTTTTCAGGTGCTTATAAACTACTGTGTTACACATAAAGCTGTGTCACGCAGCAAGATTAATATACACTGAAGCTACTGTTACACACCAAAACTAAAGCGTTACACAGCAAAATGAATGTACACCGAAGCTGCTAATGCATTACACAGAAAAATTAATGTTTGATGAAGCTTCTGTTACACACCAAAAATAATGTGTTACATTTATTTTCCACACACCAAATCTAGGAAACACTCTTTTTTATGACAGATTTTTAGTTACCTAAAGTGCATAATTTCATTTAAACATATCATGGAAGGGGAGAAGGAGTAAAATTAGGGTAAAATATTTATGTTCATTCACGGCTCAGAAAAGCCATGAAATTGCCCTTCCCGTGGTTGCAGTCACTGTTATTTGCCAGCTTCCCTTTGATTGGTTGAGCTGGCCTCTGTGTGCCCGGCAAGGCTACCACAGGTCACAGGCTGGTGCAGCGGACCATGAAGAAAACAAATAGAAAACGGCACCTTCTGCCCCCCCCCCAACTTTTACTGTTGTGTTTCTGAAGGGTAGACAGGCCCTGGTGACAAAAACTAGACTGTCTGAGGGAGAAAGAGGGAGAGAGAGAAAGTGATTGGGATTATTACAGAGCAGGTAAGCCTCAAACAGATGGCGGGAATCATCTTAGGCCTCAAAGAGGAGGACGAGAGGTCAGGCTATTGTGTCGCTGCCCACAGCCAGCACCCAGAGAACTGATGGGCTGCTTTACTTGGTGCATGTTGCTAAGGGGACCTTCTAATTAGGGGAGGGATAGATTCTGACACATGCGAGGCGGGGATCAATATTTGGCGCAGCATCAAGTGATACCTGATGGCTTGACAATGGAGACGGTTGTAAGTACATCACTCAGAGACGCCGCGGAAGGCCTCAGACAGACAGCATAGCAGGACATCACCAGGAATTCTAGGAGAATTTATCTGCAGATCCTTTGCACGTGTTCTTATATTCATCTGGTGTTTTAAAGAGGAAAAGCACCTGAGTGAAGTTCAGGGACATTAGAGGAATTTCAAAACTATCTTTAATCTAAATGATTACATTCCCACAGTACAAGAGGATAACAATGGGACAAAGAGAATGTAATATTTTATGGAAGTGAAACTATAAGGAGACATCATTTCACCCTCTTTGTGTGCAGCTTCACAGGAGTTTTATTGTGATGTATCCCCAGGTCAAAGGTCATGGGTTCTTTAACTAAATTCCTGTCAAATTCAATTGCAATCATTCTTCAGAGAGAGGAAAATAATGCAGAATACACGTTCTGATCAGATTACATCCAAAAATACACCGTTTACGTATCACTTATTCTGTACTATGGATGAAAATCTATATTTTTGCTACTACCTCTTATTTTTTAAATACATCATCATAGCAAAACATATTTTAATCCAATCCAATTGGATTAGAATTTGTCACTGATAAATATATATTTTAGCATCTGATATGTCTGTACTGTATGTGTTGTTGTACAGAGCAGGGCATTTTATATTTCTAGGAATTAAATTTGAAAAGGTCAAAGCTTTCTTCAAAAATTAAGATCAATCAAATACGAGATGGGTTTGCATGACTCCCTGTTCTCCGTAATTAAAAAAAAAAAAACAATAAGTCAGCAGTCTGGCATCTCGACCGCGGAAAACGCAACGATCTTGCCAGTGTATTGCATGTTAAGAGTTCGCCTCATTTATTATTTATTTTACATCCCGACATTTACCATAAGAAATGACTGACAAGTTTACCATTTACAGTCATTACAATGGCAAATGAGCATTGTTTAAATACATCCATAACTATGAATATGAATTTTTAAAAATTCACACCCGCGGTTATTAGCTCAGAATTCCTAAAAATTCCACAATAAGGCACAAATAACACAAAATACTGTGTAAATATACATTACTAACCTGAATGTCACGGACTTGTGTGGCCTTGAGCGTGATCTTGTCATTTAGACTACTGATCCTGAGTGATGTAATTCATTGTTTTACAATTATTTTTCATCTGTGCATCAGACAGATCTTTGTCGGTATTAACAAAGACATCCTAAGTGCATTTTATCAGAAACCATATTCCAATGTCGTTTTTTACATTGGAGGATAAATCTGAGAAACTGCAAGAATGTAAATGTGTTAAATTGCATTTTAACTGGGGATACAACTGTACTTCGGTGGGATATTTCCACAATACTTGAAGGCCGAGCAGCCTTCTCTGGCTCACCTGTGCTTCCCTCTTGACATCATGCTGTTGTTTCATAACTGTACCTTCTGACAGAAAATCCGCCCGTTTAAACGCTGGGAACAATAAAATTTAACACCATGAAAATCCCTGAACTCTGGCATTAGCTTTAAAGCTCTGCACAGTATTAAGTGCCTAACGGGAGATTAAGTGAGAAACAGAGCTATACTGGGCTTCTGAACCAAACCCACTGGGTGCTGAGAACTGAACTGTCTGCAGATTCCTCTGTAGGTGCTGAGCCACCGTGAACTACTCTGCACGGTCTCCGGGATGCTCCAGTCTGTCTCACAGGACACAATTCAGTTCTTCCAGTATAAACACACCACGTCGCTCACATGTATCAGAACCACTTATACGGCGTATCGATCATCTTCAGACAGCCGTGGCCTAACAGCCTTTTCATGACAATAAACATCCAGACGAGAGGCACAGTCTCTAAATAATCAACAGCACTTTCTCAGAAAATACAGCCCTTGTAAAAATAATACGACCAATATTATCACAGCCGAATATTACAGTGGAAGACCAATATAAAATTTCCCTTTCCACAGACAGATCCAAGATTTGGTGGCTTGACCACTTACATCAGTATTTTGTGACACAGAGGTCACATTTTTAATTGACAACATTGAGTCCACTTTGTGGAAACAGTCTGACAAATTGCACAGCTTGCTGGGGTGAGAGATAAATTCATAACTGAATCTGCGTGTGAAAAGAGAGACTGACAATATGATATTATGAAACAAAAGATAGTTAAGTTAAAAGTAAAAGTGGCTTAATTATCACCAAAAAGTGGTGTTTTCATGTGATGGTTAAAAATAATTTTAGCTATTGAAAGGGAATACCACAGTAATTATATAACACCATGATTAGAATCTATAATTAATAACATTTCAAGAGCTAAAGTAATGACCGTGATTTTTTTTTTACTGGTACGAAGATTTTTATCAGCTTTACACAGCTACTAGCGAGAGTTGACAAATGACCTGAAATATGTCTTACCTTTTAATATAAATAACAACTTATGGGAAACTGGAAGTATCCTAACATGCTTTTACTTACTGAGCTGGATATACAGCTCTGGAAAAAATTAAGAGATCACTATATTTTTAAAAAATCAGCATTTTTAAATCCTGGTTTAATTTGTGTTTTTTTTGGCAGAAGGCTACACTGTGAGGCAGGCTGCTTCCAGGCTCAAAGTTTCTAAGGCAGCAGTACAGAAGAACAAGGTGAAGCAGGAGCCATCGGCAATTACCAAAAACCAGGTAGAGGGTGGAAGCGACTTTCAAATGCCAGAGATGACTGTCAACTTATTCAGAGGTGCCTCATAAATCAGAGGGTAACCTCAAGTGACGTTCAAAGAGAATGGGAAACATTAAATGGTGTGAAGTGCACTGCTAGGACAATTCATAACAGACTCATAGAAGCAGGACTGAAGACTCATTAAGCAAGGAAGGAAGGGAAGAGCCAGGCTGAAGTTTGCAAAAAAAAAATGCATATTTTATATAGGCGCATACCCATAAAGTGAGAAATGGGTGAAACTAAAAATTTTGCTGTGGTCTCAATTTTTTCCAGAGCTGTTTAAGTTTAGAGAAATGAATCAGGAACACACACAGCAACTATAGCTTATGAGATCAGAAAAATGCAGATTATTTGGAGATCACAGAAATGTTACCAGTTCTTAATTTTTCTTTTTATTACAGGCTGCTGTACAGGGAGCAATTGTCCCTGATTTTACAGGAAATTGTCTGACCAAAGATAAACTAAATTGGTGTTGTCAGTTGTGTATTCGGAATTCGTGCTTAACGTCGCAGCAGCCGGCTGAGAGACCCAGCCTCACGTATCAACCCCCCCCCCCCCTTCCTGGCTCGCAAATTGACTGGTGTTCTGTGGGTTGTGCAGGAAAAAAAAGGAAAAGAATCGCAGGTGTCAAGCTGCTGCTTCCGAATATGACATCTCCTCCGGCCTATCTGGAAATATGAAGTATTGATTTACGCGCAGTAAAAGGTCTTATAAAAATGATCACATACGCATGAGGGATTAATGCGCCAGAGATCAATAGAAATTTCATTCTTGACGCTGGACTGTCACCAATGGTGAAATGCTAAAATAAAGAAATCAATATTATCTATGAAATGTCAAATTTATTATAATTATGGGGATGAAAACCGGCCAAGCGGCTCCCAGCGGGTTGCGAGGGATAGGTTAACCCTGGCAGAGGCCTCCCCCCGGGGCTCCTGCATGCCTGCTGCCAATTTGAGAACAGTATTGGCGTATGGAGTATGCAGCTTGCAGTGCGCCATCGCACAGTTAGCATTTCCCATACAGAGTGTGTAACCAGGGCGGCTGAGGAGCACGTCTCTGTTGTTAGCGGCTTTTAGCCTTGGCGCTTCACGCTGCAGTTACAAGTTACACATCTCTGCTGTTAGCGGTTGTTAGTGTTAGTGCTTCACACTGCAGTTCCAAGTTTTATGTCACCACTGTTAGCGGCTGTTAGCCTTAGCGCTTCACGCTGCAGTTCCAAGTTACATGTCTCTGGTGTTAGCGGCCATTAGCCTTTGTGCTTTACGCTGCAGTTCTGAGTTACACAACTCTGCTGTTAGCGCCCGTTAGCCTTTGTGCTTTACGCTGCAGTTCCGAGTTACATGTCTCTGGTGTTAGCGGCCATTAGCCTTAGCGCTTCATGCTGCAGTTCCAAGTTACACATCTCTGCTGTTAGTGCCTGTTACCCATAGTGCTTCACGCTGCAGTTCCACGTTACACATCTCTGATGTTAGCACATGTTAGCCCTAGTGCTTTATGCTGCAGTTCCAAGTTACACGTCTCTGCTGTTAGTGACTGTTATCCTTAGTGCTTTATGCTGCAGTTCCAAGGTACTCTCTGCTATTAGCTTTTCCTCCTAAATGCAAACTTCTGAATAAATCTGCGACAGGCTTGTGCTTTGCCCCATAAAGAGCTAAACGAGATCATTCTTATTGATACAGCACAGAGAAGACACATAAAGCAGAAATTTGTATTTTTATAATATGACACTAATGATACAAAACAATTACAATGTCCTCTGTCCCCTGGCACCTCTTTTAAACCGATCCTATACAAGCAGCTGCCAGTTTACAGTGTTGACTCTTAGCAAGGGTCTGCAAAAGTGGAATCAGTGTTTAATTTCTGGCCACTACAAGATAATCTATATCCTGGTGTGTGTATCGAAACGTTAGCAGTGAAGCCTAAGGCAAAAAGGTCATGGAAAGACTAAGTGAATCAATGAGATCTGAAATGAGCAGAAAACACAGCTTTCCTGCCGCAGACATTGCAGGGAAAATATGCTGATTTCCTGAGAAACACGGCATAATTTCATTATAATTCCAGCAAATTTTCCAATATACATACAGCAGCAGCTGTGCAATAGGCTTAATGACAAGCAAGGCATGGAATTAGCCAATCAAACACCTGCAAACATCCAATTAGCTCATCACAATATCTGCCTATTAGTCGGAAGCTCTGGGCCTCTAAAATGGTCCTGAGAAAGTCAGAAAGCAAGGAAAAGCTACATGAGAAAAGGTAGCATATCACACAATGTGGGGAAAAAGGGTTTAGACCAGGAATTCTCAAAGCTTTTGACCAAAGACTTTTGTTAAAAGTCAGAGGTCCGGAACAATTTTCAATAACAAAACAGCATTTCATGAACTTCAATGGATTAACAATAACTTGTGATGTTAGACATCAATATCTAACAGTAATGGGGACGCAGTGTAAAGACTGTTTCGCTTGCAGATCATGCGGGGGATTATGACGAGTTACATGTGAGCGAGCTTTGGTGGTTCTGCATTATATATTTGTACTTCCAACCACGTAAGACTTTTTACATGAACCATATTGATTGATAAGGTGGGTTATTGGCTGGGTCCAGATTAACTTGTGGTTCGGTCTGCATCCAGTCCATGGTCGGGACTCTGAGAACCCCTGGTCTGGACTATGAAGAAGAAGCCAAAACGTAGCTGAGCTCTCAAAGGGTGATTTCAGCATAGGCGGCATCAGAAATCTAATTCCATCCCTTTAAGAAGTACATCTATGAAAATGTTCATGTTGAATACCTATTATAAACATTGGCTGTTACAAAATTTGAGACACAATCTGAGATCAATTCATGCTGAATAAATGCAATGCAGCTTAAGAAAGAGAGTTGCTAAAATTGGGGCTGATTTTTTTTTTGTCCTTCTTATATGGAGCTTGGGATGGAAGTCTGGGGCCTGCATTGGCCTTCGAGCCTATGGAGGGATGGGCAGCGATAAGCGGGGCTGTAAGATCAGCTGGACAAAATGCTAGCATTTATCGTAGCACACTTGTGGGATGTTAGCTGATGTTAACTGGCTTAATAAAAAGGGCTAACTACTGCTGATTGGCATGTTGGCAGCCTTATTACCCCATCCTGTATAATGTACCTTCCAAAAAGACCAGTGCCCACAAAACAAGCATTTTGCAAAGGCCACAGTGCATCCGACCATAAACCATGCTGCAATTCAGTTTGGTTTTCTGACTGCACGTTAAAAACATTAATCTTAATAAAACCATTGATAACTCTATTATATTACGATGGCAGCTAATGTCATACTTTAAAACAAATTCCATGTTTAATTCTCTTATACCTCTACATTCAGTGTCTATACTGAAAAAATTCCTTCCTATACTGCACGAGAAATTTGATAATCCCGTGCAGCTGCTACACCATTAACTTGAAATGTCAGCAAAACCAGAGCAGAGCGTGCAGTACTCAAAAGCACACTCAGTATGCATACAACAAGATGAAATATATATGAGGGCACGATAAACCGGAATCACTCAGCTGACCCACCCTCGCACCTCGGCCTTCGCCATGGCAACCGGTCAGGGGAAGTCGGGTCATGCCAGTTTATCTCACTTTTCCGTGTTTTTAATAACGTAACTTTTTGCAGTCTCTCAGGCAAAAGCAGTGGCAGATCTCTGAGGTCAGGAAGATGCCCTAGCACTGTACGGATCCTAGGCAAAATCTCTCCAGATAGGTGGGCAGGGCCTCCCCAATCTACCATTGCTTCTGCAGGAAAATGAGCACAGCTAAGTCCTCAGCTCACTCTGTGTTATTGGGCTTGGACCATTGAGAAGATTTTCATTCATGCATTTTGTCAACATTGGTCAGCTGACTGGAATGAGATTTTCAATTCTCTCGAGTCTGCACACATATGCACACGCATTTACATGTACGTAACAGTTTTATTACCTTATAAATAGTCTGTAGGGTTTGCAAACGACTACAACGCATGTGATGTAGCTAATTATACACTTACAATGGAATTATATAGATTTGCAGTAAGATTTCTTGTGTGATGCGTGACAGTTGGCAACCCTGTTCATGAGCTAGACGCCATGGCAATAGGAAAATAAAATCATGATAAGGAGGCTTCAGCAAGAGTCTTCAGAACCTCCTTTCTTATTTCTTCCTTTCCACAACATTTTTACATCAAAGGTTTGAAGGAATGAATGTTACATTTATACAGCACTTTCAAGACAGTCAGAGTGCTTTACAGAACCAATGGGGAGCCACTTTAACCACCACCACAGTGTAACCCCCACCTGAATGATGTGACGGCAGCCGTTCTGCACCAGTACACTCACCACACAGAAGCTAAGGTGGTGAAGGAGCAGGAGAGAATTCACCAGTTAGATATAGGGGATGATTAGGAGGCCAGATTTGAAAGGGCCACAGTGGGCAGCTTTACCCAGGGCATCGAGGTACCACCCCTACACTTTCGAAGGATGCCCAGGGATCTTTTATGACCTCAGAGAGTCTGGACCTCAGTTTTATTGTTTTTTATTTAAGTCCCATTTTATAAACATAGTTTATCTAAATTTGTAATCTATTTAATTTGTATGAAATTGCAAATGGATGTTAGAAGAAGATAACTAATACTACAACTTAGAAATAAGATCAGTCTTGTAGGAGTCTATGTCTAAACTTGAAGTGATCACTGGATCAAATACACCCTGAGTGCTATTTGTTAGTAAATAATTTGTTTCAGGAGAAAAGGTCATGTGAAGACTCCAGCAGAGTGCTCACTTTCAGTGAGTAATTACTGCAGGCAGGGTTGGAATCTGTCCGGGCCGACATCATCAAGTTTAATTATTGTCAAAAGCGCACCAAGTCCTCGGAGACTGATGGGAACAGACTTGGGCCTCCACCTGACGCGCTCCCCTCCATGCACATGGCCACCCCCACGCAGGCCACCTCACAGAGTCAGCCCCATCCGGGCAGGTCGGCAGCACGCCCAGCAAGTATCTGTGCACCATCTCCGGCCAGCCGGTGGAAATCACAGCTCACACACAGTCGGAAAGGCTGAGTTCACGTGTACATCATAAACTGATACAGTGCGACTGCTTCATTAATGTGGATATGAATGGGATTATTTCAAAGAAACACCTTTTCACAAGGCATACACATTTCTCAATGCAGACTATGTTAATGTAAGGGCAACACAACTGTATAAACATAGCAACCTGACACCAACCACTTGGGTTGTGCTTCCATAATAACGTACGATTCAAACACTAATTTTGGTTAATATTAATAGAAGCAGGTGACATTTTAAAGTAAACGGGCACTTAAATGATTTGCTGGCTGTATATAAAGGCACATTATTAGCGGGACAAAATGTTGAGGTGCGGAGGGGAGTGACCATGTTTATTTGTTGTCCTTTATAATGAAATCTCCAAATTCCAGAAAAGCTGAATATTGCTAAACTAGCTTGAGCAATGATGAGAAATTCTAAGCTATGACCCTGACCCACACCCCGATACTGCCGGAGTGGTACGTTCCAGGTGGTACACCTAAATATTAAAGTCAGAGAGCTGTCACTGCTGATGGTAATGGGAGACAGGGCACGACCGATACCCATTCACTGCTGATGGTAATGGGAGACAGGGCACGACCGATACCCATTCACTGCTGATGGTAATGGGAGACAGGGCACGACCGATACCCATTCACTTCTGATGGTAATGGGAGACAGGGCACGACCGATACCCATTCACTGTTGAAGCTCCAGAGGCTCAAGATCTTGAAAGGGAAATGGTATAAATACTGTATATGCAAAATTACTGTGTCTGCCATAACATAGAGTTCAAACATGCAAAAAACATGCAAAAAAAGATGTTAGTATCAACAAAGACATAAAGCAGTCACTTAAGGGCTTGTAAAAGGTACCCAGGGAGGCCATATTTACTTCACAACAAAAGAGAGGGAGTTCAGATAGCCTGTGAATAGTTGTTTTGTCTGACACAGTCAGCTGGGAGTCCAGGATTTGGAGCCTTATAGACAGTGGAAGCCCAGCACCTGAGGTTTGGAGGAATTAATCAGTTTAGGTTTTGGATCTTAACTTAAATGTCAAACATTTATCCCCAATTTTTGTAGGGGATTTCTTTAAGCAGCGCAAATCACTAATCCTCCTCTTATGCGTGCAAAAGGTCAAAGTTTGCAAGCAAGCCATGAAATACCTTATAAGGTTATCCCCCCCCCCCACCCCCGTAACTGTGGGGAGTGTAAATCAAGGAATTAGTGTATTGATTGGGCACCAACCTGAAGCAATCGCTTCTGAAGGCCTGACAAGATTATTTCATCCTACCTTCCCTGTGTTATTATGTGTCGTGTTGGAGTCGTTCCTCAACCTCAGAAGGTGACAGCTTGACTTTGATCGCTAAACGGGGCTGTTAGGGGACCTACCGGGACAAATGGGGCTGCTTGCATGGCGGGGGGGCAGGGCAGTGTGGATTAGAGGGCTATTGACTAAAATCAAATGCTGATCAATGTCTTACATGGAAATGAGAATAATGCTGGGTGTTTAAGAGCCTGTATCAAAGGTGCAACAGAAATTCCTCATCTGGGATTTAAACGTAGAACCACCTGATCAGTAACGCACATCCTTAAACACTCAATTCAAATATGCATTCAATAAGCATATTTTTGGATCTCTGCTCAATACCATCTGGAAAGTGCCCCATTGCTACCTTATTTTGTTTGTTTCTTTTCTTTTTTGAACAAGCCAAGTCATTTTATCATGGCCTCCCGGCTCATCCCCCCCCCCCCCAAAAGGATTTATCTATGCTAACCACTCCTATTCTCTCTTTCTTTAAATGCATTCTCGTTTCAATAACAATAAAAATAAAAGGTCATACTACGAAGCCCGGAGAAACTGACAGAAAGTCTCACATCCCCGCTGGATGAATCTGCTGCCTGATCATCGTACCGAACCTGCCAGATGCGGTTCATATCAAAATGCGCCGGGTTGCGTTATCTTTAAACTCTCCACTTTTGCATTGGATATACAAGATAATTTACTTCAAGGATGATCCAGAAGTAAAACTGCATTTTCACTGTATTTATTACACCTAAAAATTATTTTTTTAAATCACGCGCTTCAGAATGACCACCTTAGGCCCAAAGTGATTCACCTCCTCCATCCATCCACAAGGTGTTGGTGATCCTGGAGCCCAAACCAGGAAGCACAGGGCACAAGGCTGCAGAGACCTGGGGGGGGACACTCACCCAGGAAATTTAGAGACACAAGTTCCATAACCACTTTTTGAGGTTCGGTCGAAAACCAGAGCAGCCGGAACAGACCTGCAAAAGATCTGTGCCCCATAAACAGAGACGGGTGGCAATGAAAGCCCAAGCCCCAGAGGTGTGAGGTCACCATGCCCCCTCCCCTTACCCATTTTAATAAATTCCCTAAGCCTATTTTACTGAGCTGAACAGAGGACAGGACACACAGGAGGTTGAAGAGGCTGCCTTTGGAGGGGGTGGGGTGGATTGCACGGAGGGCGTGGGGCTAATTAAGCTGCATGCGCAGTGTAATTAAATTCATGTTTCTATTTATTTACCTCTCCACCTTGCCCAGATGTGACCACCGTATTAGCCAATCAATGGCTGCCATGCAGTGAAGGATTATGGGTCATTATTTATGGGGGTGTGGAGAATGTCAGCAGTTGCTGTGACGCAAATACACCTGGTTCCTTTCTGCATTACTTACAGACCATTTAAGGGTGTACATTTGTGATTAAGCACAACTTGCTGTAGTTGTTCTGCACCACGATATTAAACACCAGACATGTGTCAAATGGCCAGATCCATGGGACCATTGGCACTGCATTCCCTATTTTAGGCCAAATACATCAGGTTCCAATCAGAAATATATCAATGGCTTTGGCTGACGGGAAGAAGCAGAAATGAAATTCCAGATGAGGGGTGAGATGAAGATGGAGCGAAGGCCGTGGAAGTAAAAGGAGGGATAAGGTCTCCCTCAAATAACATAAGGTAAACATGAGCTCATTCCTGTTACTGTCACAGTTTCAATTTACATTTAAATTTACATTTGGACTGCGGTGATAAAATGGCAGTTAATTTCTGGTCTGAAGCTTTAAGTTTAGGTAAGAAGTTTCTGTGTTACATTCTTCATGTATTTAATAATACTCCAATAATCCAAGTGGGCACCAAAAGCTGGGAGTCTATGAAATGGAAATGCACAGAAGATAATGTGGGTCTCACTGTACCAGGGGAATGGATGAGACAGTTTATCGTTTGGCTGATTCTGTGACCTACACGGTGGAAGAGAAACAGAAAGTGCACCCTTTTCAGAGTGAGGCCTCTATCAATCTCTTGGTCGTCCCAATGCAGACGTACCAGGATCGCATGAGAACGGTAGCTGCTCATGCGGACAGCCCAGTATGAAGCACAAAAGACACATTCCCAGGTAGCGGCCTCATGGCACTCGCACTGCCGCGCACGGTGGATGCCAGCGGAGCAGGAGGAAAGACTTGATTTGCTGCAAAGTGTGTCTTCAAGCAAAGATAAAGGATGAAATCAAATACGAGAAACTAGTAAGGTCACTCAACAGAAGATGAATAACGATCCCAGTGTCCAGTGAAGCCTTAAGAAATTTTTATATACATCGCATATATCATACATAAAAAATATATCATCTTAGTGGTTGTGTTGCAAAAGGCAGAAGGAAAAACAGCTAGGGGGTGTGTGCGTGGATAGCCGGAAAGGCCTTACAGATACCTCAGATCAGTCACAAATGTTGGGGAGATACAGTAGGCCTTTCACAAAGAGATGCGAATGTCAGAAACTTACTTCCAAGGGTGATTCTCAAAATCACTCTTCCCCTCTTACGGTGGATCTCGACACACTGAAAATCGAATGCTGTCAAGCTTCCATCAGGCAACAGAAAATGTCTGATTAGGAGGAAGTGACAGTTGTGTGTTTTTTCTTTTAAATCAACCAAAGAGGAATCCACAGATGGATAATTTTGCAATTTGAATAAAAACATTATAGCCATCAACAGAGTAATCAATAAGCCATTTAAGTGGCCAGAACGGCTGTTTGTTTTGAAGGAAATAAATCGATATGACTGTCATTTCATAATTATGACATGGTGTTGATTCTGGTTTCTTTCTAAGCTGTATGTGGTTTCATGCTGGACTTTTTTTAATGCTGTTCAGATTTGAAACTCCTGTCTTTAACATCTTTTTAATATTAAATAAATACATTAATAAATACATACAAATTAATAAATACTAAGAACTTAGTCTAAAATACGAGAAAAGCCATTTGTACCACAATTTAGAAATACAATAAAGGTCAATAAAACTGAATGAGTCAAGTTCACATACAGTCAGTATGACAGTATTTCAGAGTAGAAGTTTAACAATGAATTACTGAGAATATCATCCATTATTTAATATCATTTCAAATATTGTAAATGCTAATTATTAGGTTATTCATAATTTTTACTACATGTTTAAATTGTTCCAGTAAATCACCTATTTTATAAGTTTTAAATCTGGCTGATGTCTGTTCTGGCTTCTTTTGGACCCAACTTTTAGATTCCTGTATAAATTAACAACTTCCTCCACCCACAACCATTGTCCACATGTATCTAAGAAATCTTACTAAAATGACATATTAAGTGAAATACCTAAAGTATAGTCATTTCAGCCCTAAGATGGCATAATAAAATTAGAATATACCACAGAAATCAACTCAATGTAGTTTCATATTTTCAGGTCCAGTACTTGACATGAGTTTCACTGCAAATTCATCCATCTGTCATTAATCACAATTAACCACATCCAATTATACGATGTGTTAGTAGGATCAAATTTGCTGGAAAAAATAATGACCTGTGGCCAGAGCGGCATAAAGGGAAAGAGAGCGCAAACGGTGATTAGAAACTGGGTTTTGGGCCCCATTCTGCGGCTCCGAGGCTGATCAGGACATTGTTGGGATCTGATGATGTAATTACAGGGAAACGTGAGCACAGAGCCGTCAGAGAGACTCCTAATGAATGTCTGGCGAGAGGCTTTATTAGGGACTCCTCCAGAAAGACGCTGGCAGTGGATTTCAGGCCGGTTAGAAAGGCAACAGGTCTAAAATAGCTCTTTAGCTCTGCTCAGTGCCTGTCTAGCTGACCTTCCCATCACTAATAAACAATCAAGCCCATGTGACTGACAGTCTCGCAAATTATAACAATGCTACTGTCAGACCTAAGGAGACAAAGTGATTTTAAATACCAATGTTTATTAAAGTAATAAACCAGTTATGTTGAATGACTGGTTGAATGATTAAGTGATTGTTAATTTGTAACAACTAACACTCTGAAATAGGACAAATGTATTTAATACCTCTGTGGAGCTCATTTGTAGGATTGGGAGTATAGATATTGGGGGCTAGAAACAACTTTGAAAGCTGTGATAGTTTTATTTGTAGTCTGCCAGTTTTGGTTCTATGTCTGTACACATTTCTGCACTGGCTGTTGTGTCACTTCTGGCAGACACATTGAATCACCTCGGTGATTAGACACTTGTGTACTTTTTAGGCACATTGTATACTTCCTGTTAGCAGTAATTACCACATGAAGAGTCGAAATAAAAAGACTTGGGCAACCACTGGGGACATCAGATTTACTGACGAACGTACAACCGAACACACAAAGAATCAAGCAACTACAGATGTAAACTATTCTTTTATGTTTGCTGATTTTTATGAGCATATTTACATCAGGCATTTCTTAACTTTATCATGTTAAATGTCTCAAAATTACTGTGAAATAATTAAAATTTTGCTGTGGTATATTAGGTCTATTAAATCACAGTTTGTACCATACCTCATGGTATATTAGGTCTGTTAAATAACAGCTTTTACTATATCTCATGGTATATCAGGTCTCATCTCATCTAAGGTGACCCTTCTGCTCACAGCGACTGGATAAACATTTGGAAGGTGGATGGATGGTTAAAGTCTATCACACTAAACATATACGAGTGGCATTTCTGGAAAGGAAATATATCTACAAACACATCTCAAGTACTGTAGCGTGCTATTCCCAAAGTCAGGCCGTGCTCTTCCCCAGCTTTCATCTGTGCACCTTGGCTGCCACAAAGCGGAGCGGCCCATTATCGTACCCCTCCCAAGACCCCGTGAACACCTGTGAAAACGCAGTAATTTGATCGGCTGCAGATAAGACACAGTGCTAACCAGGTAAATCCCTCCAAGTCCGTATCTAAATGAACACTTTGACACATCAAATAAGATGAACTCACTGGCTAAGCCCATCTCACACTACCCATGTCGGAAATCTCAAATCTCGCTCATGTTTTCGTCTATACTCTCCCCTCAGTATCTCAGACAGGGGATGAGACCTGGGGGCTGAAACAAAGCACTAAAATAGACCAAATCCTTCGTCCTCCATACCACAACTCCTTCTAAGAAAATGCTTTCACACTTTTTTCATTTTGAGGGCTATAAGTCATATTCACAGCCTCATTCTAATAAGACAAGCAAGCCCCTTGGGGGGGGGGGGCATGGTAGGGGTGCACGATTTATCGATTTCAAATCGAAATCGCGATTTGAAACAACGCGATTAGCAAGTCGCAAGGGCTGCGATTTAGGATATACATTATACGGCATGTTGGACTCAGGGTTTAAAACTGTTGTGAGAATAGTTTTATAAGTTCATGCCGTGCTCCCTGTGTGACAGTCATTCTCACCAATCAGAAGCGCCGTGCTTCTCACGTGCCAGTCATGCTCACCAATCAGAAGTGGCCCAAGAAGACTGCGTATAGGCCCACAAACAGCAAACATGTGAAACCCGAGGAAAATGTTACATTCGCGGTGCAGAAAAAATACTGATTCGGTTACTGAGCTGAAAGTGAATTGCCTTCCTATTTCATGGTCCGAGATTGTTTCAGAAAGGTCCTATCATCAACAGAACCGGCGACCTCCTTTTAAACACCAGCTGCGACATACTTCAGTGTATCATACCTTTCGTTTTTGTTAATGGGCAATAGCATTAGCATACCGCTAATCCATCAAACAACGAGACAGTCAGTAATCCTCACAGCAGCGGAGTGGGTGACCCCCCCAAAAAGCCATAAAACCCATATTACAGTCGTGTTTATGTCATATGTTTTTGTGCTTATTAATTTAAGTATTTCCAAAGATTAATCTTAATCCCACAACAGTAATAAAATAAAAGCCTCGCTTTAACATAAATACTAAAAGAATAGATCGCTTTAATCGCTATTACAGTTGGGTATGGGCACGCGGTCTTATTTTGAAAAGATACAAGAAGAGACGCATATAATGTTTATTCATTCGTTTTGTATTTGTTCGAGTAACAAAGCAAAGGAATGATAAGCGTATACAGTTGTTAAAAAGCGGAAACTTCGACCAACATGAAAACAATAAACTATTTCTATTTATTCGACATTTTATAAAATGCATACTACGTTTAAAAATTTCCAGCTTTACGGTTTCATCACAGAACAGTCACTCTATTATGAACATTACGGCTTTTTGAGCGATAGATTCGCTGCTATTATTAACACTAATAACACATTATCGCAAACAAAAGGGCTGCATACACCAAAGTAGTTCTTGCTTATTCACTGGCGTGGGAAAATGCGGTTCTCGTGTTACTAGGAGGGTAATTGACGTTACCTGCAAGATCGCTATTTTTCTTTTTGCTGCAATTGTTTTCATTATTTAACTTAACACACCACATCTTTAAATTCTCATCCTTGCATTAGAATATAGACCAGTTAATATTTTGATGGTATCTCATGCTGCGTCACTGAATATTGAACTGAAGCTTGACATAAAAAAAATTGAATCGCAAATCAAATCGCAATCGCAATGTCTGTCAGAAAAATCGCGATTAGATATTTTCCCCAAATCGTGCAGTCTTAGGGCATGGCATACATTATCTAAAGACGATGAAATATTATGCTTTAATATGAATCAGCATTTCCGTGTATTCCATGATCCTGACCAGGGTATGTTGCTTGAAGTTGGATGAATGGATTTTTTTTCCAGCAAGAGAAAATCCCACAGCTCTCCGCAGCTGTCAAACCCAAGTCCATGGGCAGTACAGATGACACATACAGTACCAGATCCAACAGTGTCTCATGAGTAATCATCATACGCTAATAGGTAGACTACAAATCATTTAGTTACTGACAGGAAGAGCTGCAATGGATTGTGGGACATTGAAATTCTACCTCTTCAGCATTTAGTGTAAGTAAAACTCTCCCGACTGACCCTAGGCTGGCCGGGGGGCCACTGGGCCCTGGAGCAAGAAAGGCCCTTAACTCCAGCTGCTCCAGGGGCAGACAGACCCTGCTTTCTCACTCCTGTTTTGCTTTATATAAAAGTGTCTGCTAGACAAATGTAATGTGTCTGTAGGGGTGACTCAGCTCCACTGTATGTTTGCGCTGCACTGTATAATGCACTGTATGGATAATCTATCTAAATTCACTGAACCGACAGTGATTCCAAGGTAAAGTGATGCACATAACAACAAACAAACAGGTATAATTTAAAAGATACATACATGTTAACCCAGGAGATCATATGTGGATATCTACAAAACTTCTAATAATTTGTCCTAATGTAAATTGCTTTTGATTACATCCGTGATATTTACAGGAGTAATTCAGGTTACAACAATATATCAATACGTGTTGGGACTTGAATCTGCCCACACCTGGGATTTGGTCATGTGGTTCTGTACCATGTGATCTGTTAGCCTCTCTTAGTACTTAGCGCACTGCCGCGCGAATGAATACCTATCGATTTCAGCCGGGGGAGCGAGTGAGCCAGTGCTGTAGCCTGCAGCCTGATCTGCTGCACGCTGTAGATCGTGTTAGCCCCGCGGGGGTGCAGCCATGTAGCCCAGGTGAGTCTGTCCAGCTGGGTGGGTCTCTAATCTCCACAAGTCTTTGGGACCCCCAGGGCAGAGTTGGCATTAAACATCCGGAAAGGAACCACAAAGATACACGCGAGCAGATATTCAAAATAATCACAGAATCACCTTTGATGAGTCACGTCATCCAGAGTTAGTCATTTCAACATAAGGTTATTCTTGTAAAGCTTTGAAACACCCACTTCTGCCGTATGTCTCCTAGTATTGGGTAATTACCGTATATACATGTTGTGTAAGAATTTGGGGAAAATCTCATTTTATGTTCCCATGAATAGAGCACTGAAAATGATTCCTAATGCTGCTCATTCTGCTTGTTATGTGTACTTGATGCACTTTTTTTCTGAGCGATTGGATGCATGATGTGGTGGTGGGGGGGATCTGCTATGATGCGATTATGATGCCTCCTGCTGGTATGCAAGGAATCTTCCATGAAACAAGAGGCGGTTTCGCTCAATATTAAAGAGAGCAATGTAAAAAGAAGAGAAGGAGAGCAGGATGAGGCTCTGCAGACAGGCTCTCCCAGGGGGCCTGGTAAATGTAACATGGACAGGCAGGGCCAGGGTTCTCTAAACTACACCCGCAGTACTGCTCCCCCAGGCGCTGTAACGGAGGACAGAGAGGACGGGCGGGCAGCAGGGCGCGACACGGAGGGGAGCGCGGCGGGTAAATGTCACGGAGAAACCCAGGCAGGGCGGTGCTGCCTTTTTCCCCCAGGGCTCGGTGCGATGGCGGCGGCACTGAGAGTACCAGCCCGAGATCGTGTCACACGGCCTCTCTGTCCGCCAGCCATGAGGGGGGAGAATGACCGGCTGCCGTGGCTCGACAAGACTCCATGTGCTCCAGGGGTGCATTATGTTGGACGCAGTAGTGTACAGTGCAGCAAGCACTCCTCTCAAGAACCACCAGTGTGACTGCAGAACTGCCACATCTACCTTAACACTCTGCACCTAACTCGACTCATTTAGATAACGTACATGTACAGTGTGACAATTCTGACCTGCAGCGCCCCCATTTATCAAGATTTACTACATGGTGAAATATCCATTCATCTTGTGACTGCTTATTCTGGTCAAGGTTGTCGGGGCGGGGGGGGAGGGTGGGGGCCGTGGAGCCTATCACAGACCCTACATGAGATGCCAGTCCATTGCGGGGTACATACTGGTGCACACTCACACACAATCACACACTATGAGTTCAGTGATGCCAGTCAGTCTGTTTATGGACTGCACACAGAGCAGAGGTGGGATTCGAACCCCCAAACCCTGGAGGTGTGAGGTGGGATTTCAACCCCCAACCCTGGAGGTGTAAAGTGGGATTCCAACCCCCATCCCTGGAGGTGCGAGTCAACAGTGCTGCCCATTGTTTAACCAATGGAAAAATATGCAGCCATCATTAATTAGATCACAAATACATTTTAACCACCAGGGAAGGAGCTGTCATTACACCAGAAATTTTCGATTGTTGAATAAGTTTAATCAGCATTGTAGTTACTGTATTTACATATAAGCAATTCAGGTCAGGTATCTTTCAAAACGAACAGCAGCAAAACCCATCGCAGCATAAACCTTCAACCCCCCCCCCCCCCCCAAAAAAGCCATACATCACTGCTGGAGGAATTCATCACCCAATGGCCCCCACAAAAATTGCTCCCCCCTTGTACCACATATTACTTCTGAATCCATTTTTCCCAATTAATGTGCAATCTCAGCCCTAAACTGGACTGTGTACACCCTCCCTACCCTGAACCAAGCTATTTATCAAGCACACAGACAGTGATGAAGCAGTAATCTGCATCTTCTGTCTGTTGCTTGTCGACACATTTCTTATTGGGGATGCAACGTTAATATGCCTGTGTATTACTCATTAATTTCCTATTTCAGACACAGCCCCATGTAACTGAGGGAGTACAGTTAAATTCTTTTTGTTTTTGTCCAGAAAATCACAGGATGTATCCATCTGGATCTCATTCACGTTTTAGCATTTCAGTTCTATACTCACCTTATGCAATCTGTTATCAGTACAAATATATGAGAAATACACAAATAAAGAAAATAAACAAAACACACACACACACACAATGGGACAGATAATGCCGATGAATACACACCACTGAGACAATGTAAAAATGTGTCAAACACCTGAAAAGCTTAAAAACATTTAGGTTAATGAAATGTGAACATAATTTAATTTAAGGAAATTATTTCAAAGTTTAATTGACCACTGGGATTTAAATGGACTCTTTTGTGGCTCCCTCCCTCCCCCACCCCGGGCGTAGACGTCCAGTGGAGATATTAATATGCATCCCCTTAAAGGTCTTAATCTCAATCTTGTAGGACATTTAAAACACACCCGGAGCTCACGCGACCACCCCGTGAGTAAAACGCTTCTGCGGCCATCTGGGAAGCATCTTGGCCCACATATTCATTACACGGCAGCTTCGTCACACGACAAGCCAGCTCTCTTGAACGCTCAGACTAGGAGTCCAGCTTTTTTAAAGCCTGCCGAGACATCCATCGTTCAGACATTGGTTAGCAGAATTATCAGTTTGAAAATAATATTAACATAAACGCCAATTTGGTGGGGATTGGTTAGTGAAATTATTTTTAATGCAATCAACATCAGTTTCTCCATACAGTACCATACCACACCATACAAGAGTACCATACAAGAGTAGGCGATTCATAATGCATAAAAGGGACACAGTAAAAACAAATTATTTATAGGTGAGTGAATACAAATGGTTCTTCAGTCTGGTTTTAAGAAGCATGATTGATGCAGCTGATCTAATATCGAGAAGTAACAAGTTCCATAACATGGGTGCAGGAAAATGCACGATGACCTCTTTCTGAGCCTGAGTGTGGAAACGCCAGCAGGTGCCGATTGGATGAGCGTAGGAATCTGTATTTAGAGTAAGGTGTGATCGTATCAGTAATATAAGGTTCTACAAACTACTTTAAAACTGAAAGCCTCCTGTGCTTGACTGTTTGGTTCGTCTTGTACGTTTACTGCTTTGTTTCTTTGGTTGACAGACTCATCCAGCTGTTTCACATTAACATTAGTGACACATCTATTATTACAGGAGATGACCAATCAGTACACAGCAAGAACTCGGCGCTTAAGCGAAATCCGGATTCTTTTAGTTGAATGTAAAATGAATGTAATAATGCACTGGGGGCCAGCAGAGATCAGATAAAAGGGGGGATGTGTGATCTCTTTCATATGTGTCAGCGAGTAGCGCAGCTGCTCCATTCTGAACTAAATTACAAGCAAGCTATAGACACCTCAACCCAGAATATAATGAATTAAGGTGATGCTACACAGCGCAGCATTTTGACCAATGCTGTCGGCCAGTTGCTAACCAGCTGAGACAAAGGGCAACTCAACCTGGATCTGGATGATTACGAAAAGTTGCCCACCGCAGATGAAAAGTTTTTCAAATAGAAATTCGTTGCCCAATATCAAAGGGAAAGTGCCCCGGCAACTCCGGTCAGCAACACCAGTCAGCAACATTACCCAGCAACACTGCTCAAAATGTGTATCATCACCCTTACAGTTGTCTAGTCGTGAGGAGACAAAGAATGGATGACCATTTCTAGTGTAGTTAACATTGGCACAAAGTAGGAAAGGGCTCTTATAAACAGTTAGACCGATATACGCAGACGCAGAGCGGCCTGGCCAGAAGATCCACGGCGCACCACTATCAGGAGACAGGGATGCCTCTCACGCTAACTCTTAATGCCTACTAAAACCCATTAAAGCAAACACGATTAACCCAGATTCTTTGTGAGTGTGATTAAAAAAAAGAAAGATCAATGGGCTGTTATAGACTCCTTCCAGACAGTTCACTGGCAGTGTGGTCAATAGCCTAGGAAGCGATGGTGCTGGAAGAGCAGCAGCAGGAGGTGAAACGCAATGGGGCAATGGGACTTTCAGAGCAAAAACAGCAGGAATGTGTAGCTACACCAGTATCAGGTTTGCAAATTATCTACCAAACTACCATTTGTAATACACAGTAGACTTACTACAAATCATGTTCAAAAGACACATTTTACATTGCTATATGAACTGTTTAAAAACCCAGTCAAGAGACCACTGACAGTGTATCCAAAGATTTACCATGTTGATGTAGTTTAACGTGATAAATTGCAGTCATGGTGAAATGATTACATCGGAATGAATTCCAAAGTGAGATACAGTAAATGATCAAAGGCATGGAAATCATTTAGGTCTGCCGCGATTGGTCGACGAAGTCGATGACATCAACATTTAAAATGGGTCGACATCGATATTTTAAGTGAATGCATCTTTTAAAATTATTTTTATATAATTACCTTTATGATTTCTATAATGCTTACATTTATTACAACAAATGTTTTCCTTTAATTCCACTATGTAATTATGGTAGTAGTTCAAATTACCACTAAACAAAAAGTTGGTTTTTCACTGTGCAAAGTTTTGATGGTATACCACAGCGGTAATGCGATGCATTTGGTTATGTGCCTGGAAAATAAAACATTGAGAGGACAATAACATACGTACAGATACTGGCTAGTTGGAGAGTCAGGTAGATTTTCATACCTTTCCTTGTTAATACCAATAAAATCCTCAAGGTTAACTGATTTTTTGTTATCCAGCTAACCGTAGAGGGAGTCTGTGGGTGGGACTGAAATTTATACAGATGACATTAAACCACCAAGAGGGGGGTAAATTCAGGGTTGTACTTCTTATATCAATTGTGGGGGATGGAGAGGCTGGTATCACAGAGCACTAATCTATTCTGAAAAATATGGTGGGGGGGGGGGGGCATATGACCTTTCTCCTGAAAGTGGGTGGAATATTCCTTTGCCATTCGATGTCCTAGTAAATATTATCCACCACAAAATTTCAAGCGGTGTGGAAATCCACTAAGGGAAACATCAAAACACCCCTTGCCCACTCATTCCCATGTGGGAACCCCTGAAAGTTAAAAAATTAGACCATCTTTCCTGCTCGCTACCAAACACTAGTTGCGCTTTCCTGCCCAGGATGATTCCATGGTCCGAGGTCAGCTTTGAAGTGTGTGTCGAAGGTGAGCTGTGCCACAGCCCTGCTTCTTAAAGTAGCGCTTCTCATTTCCTCTTGGTAATGTTACAAAGACAAAAGCAAAAGCCGATTACCGGAAATCACACCACCCCCACCTCCAGCATCAGCACCCCCACAAATGTCAGAGATGCATGCCGATGAACTCCATCTTCCCTCTGTCCTCTGATCCCCTGGGACTCCCGCGTCTCTTTTCATCGACGTCCTTTTAGCAGTCCCCGGGGTGTGTGTTTACGGTCTGGCGGAGACGCGCAGAGACTCTGTGATGTCGGCCGGGGATGATTTACAGTTTGGCACATTGTGTTTTGAGACGGTGACAAACGGCACTTTGTTTCCTGCGATTCATCGGCCCCCAGCAGCTTTCTCACTGGCACGCCTCCCTTCGTCTTCCTGGCAGCAAAAATGCTGGACGATGGCGCTAAGTGGCACATTAGCAGTCTCCATGCCATCCCGGCAATTAATGCCCGATCATTTTCAATTAGGCTAATTCCACTCGAAGTTAGAGAGAACCCTTTGAAACGAACAGCTGTCGGGGTCCACCTGCTGGCCACCAAGCCGTCACACTACGCTCTCACACTCACTTCCTAGCCCTGGGGATTTTAACAGTTGTACCGTGAAACAAGGTGCTGCTTTACACTTCTTGCAGATGCGTAGACACTTCAAAATAGGACAGATACCAGATTTCAGCATCTTCCACTTATTCAATACAGGTTCTCTGTGAGCCTGAAGACCAGGGGATACCCTGGACAGAATGCCAGTCAAACCCAGGGCGCAGGGTACCCTGGACAGAATGCCAGTCAAACCCAGGGCACATGGCAGGGGATACCCTGGACAGAATGCCAGTCAAACCCAGGGCACAGGATACCTTGGATGGGGTGTCAGTCAAACCCAGGGCACATGGCAGGGGATTCCCTGGACAGGACGCCACTCAATCCTATGCCAGGAACAGGACAGGGGATGCCAGTCAATCTCATGGCACAGGATACCCTGGATGGGATGCCACTTAAACCCAGGGCACATACACACTCACATTATGGACAAATTCGATATATCAGATCACCTATTTGGATGCCTTTGGACTGCAGAAGCAGCGGGAGAATCTGCAAACTCCACAGACAGAGACTCGAACCCACAATCCTGGGGGTATGTGTTTGCAGCCCTGCTGACTGAACCACAAGGTTTTCCTGGTGGTGGTATGCCACCTGATACAATGTGAAAGACAATCTGTTGGGCCATTAAATCTATGGAAATGAGGGGAAACACAAGGCAGACAGGGCATTACAGACCCGATGGCAGAGAAATGGATTCTGGGTAGTGATTAATTCATTTGATGATCCCTCTGGTGAGAAATTTTAGTCCACAAATTAAGTGACAGGATAACAAATAGCCATTTAAAGGAATTTACTGGAAATCCTTAAACAAATGCACCAAAGTTTATGGCAAGCAGAGAAGATATACATACAATGTATAATTTATGCATATTTTTACCTGTAATGAATTATTAATCTTTATGAAAATCCTTCGAGGTCCAAGAAAAGTGTTATGTCTGCTACATATCTCATAACAGATAACCGGCTTGGAGAGAGTAGAGGACAAGAATTCCAGAGGAACTTTATCATTATAGAGTTACATTAAGCTGTCTATCCTTATCAGCCATGCTGTTTATTAAAATGTATAGCTTTCTTTTAAAAAAACATCAAAAATATTCTTAAATGAATCTTTGGTTTCCAGCTAGATTATCTTAAATTGCTATATATCTGATAATTTCTTTTGGTGAATTATTAGTGAATTGTCTCCGGACAGTCAGTTTAGCAGGAAAATAGCTATCGTTATCGACAGGCAGTCATATCCCATGCTGACTGAAGCACCTCAGCGCTCCATAGTCTGCATAAATCCATTATAAATTACAATGCGCTGTTCGATTTTCTATAAACACTAGTTTTACCCTATAAATATGGCAGTTGTTGAATCATTACCATTTATGAATTGCACAAATTATCAATCCCATCCATAGAGTTATTTGCGGCGGATTAGAGAGTCCCTGCATGAGTGAACCACTTTTGGGATTTGCTCCTCAAAGTGTACCCTAAACTAGAAGCTTGAGCGGTGGATCTGAATACTGTCAGAGATGAATGATTAAGCAGCCATGACACCCGCGATTGGGTCTGTATGTTGAACCGTGAACCGAGCGACCGGCTTTTATTCTGACCGAAGAACACTGGAGGATACGGAAGGCTCATTGTGGATGCTCAATGAACACTGAGCTTTTCACTACATCACAGGTCCTTGTGTTTGCGAGATTCACTTTTCTCTGTTTAACCAATATGTTTAATTTAGCAAAATCAAGGTATCTTGAAGCTGCATAGGTGAAAAATACATTCAAGAAATAAACCCCTTCCAGAATCTGCAATGGTATGATCCAGATGCTGAAAGCCACATGCACCGGACTATTGAATGTACCATTGGCAGTGATTGACGGGTCGGGAGTCAGAGAGCCAGCCAAAGTAAGCCGAGAACTGCTGGTTCTAATTGTCTGTTCCCCGTAAGCTGAAGGTATTGGCAACTAGGAGCTGTAGTCGACACTCTAGCATAACCCGCAGACGCAAGCAGGGCACACTAATTGCCTTGGCCTTTTCATCGTCTCAAATCCATCTTGAAGGGGAGGGAAACAGTCGGAGGTGACCGATCATCGCATCTTTGGATCTAGTTGTCTATCCCACATGGCTCCTTCCCTTCCTGACTGGAGGTGAGCACCAACCTGCCGGTGTAAGTTGGGCTCCTCCTACTGCTGGGTCACGACCTCATGGCACAGACCATTTAAGAGGCTCCTGGGAGGAGGGCAGGTTCGGTAGCTAAATGGCACAGTGTTGTAAAGCAAGCAAGTGGTCCTCCCCGACAAGAGATCAATACTATCCTGGGAGTGACTCGAGTCAAACTACTGGGTCAAGAAGGGCTGGGATGGTGGGAAGGGGGTGGAACTCAACATAATTGGATCAACAACCCGCAGAGCCCCTTCTCAAAGCCCTCACTTGGGGCTGTCAAACGGTCACATGAATTGTCACCTTTCGCTTCAATGAAATCGTCCAATACTGATCTTTACACATATATGCAAAAAAACATACATATGCCACAACTTAGGCTAGCAAATAAATCTTAAAAGGGGGCAGTTTGCAAAATAAGCAGCAGTGGAGAATAGAATCAAAAAGAACGAAACAAAACATGAGAATAAAGTGGAAAAATGAGAGCCTGTCAGTGTGCCTTTATCCTTCCGCCTGATGCGTGATAGTAATCGGTTTATCAGTCAATAGTACACAGGCCTGTAAGCAGGGCTTCCATTTAAGGACTGACATTTGTAAATAGATAAAGCAATTACTGCTACATTGTCACGTTACTTAGTGGTTAATTGTCTAAAAAGTGCATGACTCACTTATTTGCTTTTCGTCTGATATTCAGAATGATTGCCGGACCCTGATTCTCCCCAGTGAAGCGTTTTGAAGAGGCCCCCAGCCCCGGAGTCGATTAGGATGGTATTAATGCTGACAAGATTTCATCTTTGCTTAATTAAAAAAGGCGGGGGGGGAGGGTGCCTCTTAAATACCAAAACAGGGGCTTTAGACTCATGTACGTAAATATGAAGCTGTGATCAGCGTGACACAAACGTCACCCATCTGAGCCTCTTCACAGCACCGGGTTTTTATCGGGAGTCTCAGACTACAGAGTTGGACGGTGTAAAGGTTGGTTAAGCATTAGGCCAGAAATGCGCATATAACCGTACTACAGCGATTAGCGGACAGCAATGGCCTCCCGCCATGCTCCTATTTACGACCACATTAATCAAATTAAAAGAAAAGGCAAAGATTACTGCACTGTTAAGTATCACAAAATGAAACACTTGCTTCTGTTAGCATGAGCAAATACTACAAATACCTTGACAGTGCAGAGAATTTCTAGAAAAAAATTTTGTGTCAGGAAAGAGCGGACATGCAAATAAAAAAATCCATTATAAAGTATTTTAGTTGCTTAATGATTAATGTATAATAAGACAATGTTTCCTCTCTATATATGGATCTCACCTCTTTAGTATAAAGTATAAAGAAAAATATGTATGGATAAGGTAGAGTTAGTATACTCACAACCAGTGAGTACACAGATACAGTTTCTGTTCTTGTGCAGAGTTCTGGCCCAGGAATGGAGCAGGGTTCAACGATGAGGTGGGGAAAAATAAATAAATAAATGGAATTGGTGCCTTATGTGTGAACATGAGAATGAGGTTACAGGCCACAGAACTGGGGTATACAACAATTTGTACATCATAAGAAAAACAAGGGACTAGTTTATAAATAAACCCAACACTACTGAAGAAGTAACTCTGTGGCTGAATACAGTTTACAAGCCCTTCCAGGGAAGGAATACATCTGAAGATGTTTCCCTGGGTCTCCTGAGATGAGCCATCCATGTAGGGGTCTGACGATTTTATATCGTGATCGATCTTGAAGACGTCCACAATCTACTTTTCATGTGCATCATAGAGACTGTGACCTTTTATGTCTTCCTACTAATGTTTCCGAACTTCACATGCCAGAGTCACTACAGCATCTGAGTCAGCTGGGGATGTGAGTGCAGCAGCGTGGAAGCTAAATACAAAAACAACTAAAAAATAACTACGACTAACAGAAGGATAACTAAATCTGAAAACTAAGTAAAATAGAGCCAAGCCAAATACAAAAAGGTATAAGAGGTATATGTTCAGTTCTTGTGAGAGGCTTTGCCAGAGTCAATACAGACAATTAAAGTTAATAAGCCATTTCATGAAAATGTATGCAAATACATAATGGGCCTTTTTATATCTGGTAAGGGTACAGGCTTGGCAGATGGTCCTTCATTAATTGAATAGTATAATACTTCAGTAAGTTAACACAGGGGGCAGCACGGTGGCGCAGTGGTTAGTGCTGCTGACTCACAGCAAGAAGGTCCTGGGTTTGGTCCCAGGTCCTTTCTGTGTGGAGTTCGCACGCTCTCCCCATGTTCATGTGGGTTTTCACCAGGGGCTCCGGTTTCCTCCTATGGTCCAAAAGCGTGCAGGATAGGTTGATTGGTGAATCTAAATTGGCCCTGTGAGTGTGTGCTCCCTGCGGTGTGTTGGCGAACGCCCAAGGTTGGTTCTCGGCTGCACCCCCCACGACCCTGGTTGGGATGGATAGTTTAACACAGCCGACATCGAAGCCCTTGCATGACTCAGATTGATAGTGCTTGCATAACTCAGATTCACAGTTGACTCAGATTCATAGCACATGCATGACTCAAATTCACAGTTGACGCAGATTCATAGTGCATACATGACTCAAATTCACAGTTGACTCAGATTCATAGCACATACATGACTCAAATTCACAGTTGACTCAGATCCTGTAGTGATAGCTACATTCACAAACCAGCAGAATGACTTCCTACTAGCTGGCTGTGCTGGACAGGCCATATTGTATCACAGGGTCTCTTTCAGGTGTGACGTATTTGATAATTCAATGTCAGCTGTTGGCATAGCAGATGAGGAGCTGGTGCTGAAAAAGGATGTAACATCAGTTCTAAGTACTTTAATGCTTATCTATTAACTGCTTATTACACCTTTGTTTAATATTCAAATTAAAGTTTAACTCTGGATATAATTGCCATTTTGAAAACAAAGTCTATAATGCAATATAGTGTTTTAAATGAATAATTTAAAGATGAATTATTAATAGACAAGTCCCTAGGCTTGTTCAAATCTGGATATTCTTGATGCTGGATTTCAAAACATGGAAGAAAGATCGCAATTCACATCGTGGATCACAATGGTATATTAATTAAAAAGATGATGATTGGGACGATCGTCCACTGTACATCCATGCCAATTTGCCAATTTTTTAACCACTTGCATAATTATAGTTTCTCAGGTGACAAAGATCCAAATAATTCAGGAAAAAGTATTTTGAAAGTAAAATAACTCAGGAATTCATTGACCTGGAAGTGATGCATTGTAGACTTTGTGGAGACCTTCTTAGGTGGTTTGTGTGATTCCATCGATGCAGCATCCCTGGAGTCTCAAGCTGATGTACAGTGTCTGACATGACAACCCATGCTGACTCAGTTAATGTGATCTGTAACACAGACACCAGCATCAGAAGTCCGGGTGTGGGACGAGGTTGTCACTTAGTGTTACGTGACAGTACTGATGTCCCACTGAGAACCAGTTAGACCCACCAGCAAAGCCCCAACATGGGCTCTGATAGGGGTCACATGTGAGTCATCGCTCCAGCCCCCAACCCTCAACATATCAGCATCTCACCCTGCAAGAAACTTCTCCTACAATTAATTTCACTTCACTGTTTAGTACTCAAATCAGCTCTTCTTTCAGCTTTTGGTTTACTGGTGTCAATTTGCCACAGCTAGTTAAGAAATGATCTCATTAAACTCATCCTTTTAAACATTTAATATAATAAAATCTCAGTGAAGACTGTTAGACTTGCTATAATACTTATCACAAGAATTGTAAATTTAACAAGATTGAAAACTTTTTCTTAGCCAAGATCACAGTGTGTCACAAATGTGCTTTCATCCTATATCAGCTTCTTAGAAGTGACATTAACCTTTAACTGAACTACAGATGAATTACCACCACAAAAAGAAACAGAAAGAAGTTAGACATTGCATAATGAAAATATTTTCAGTGTGGCCTCATTATCACACAAGGCCAGCATGGCGTTTGGATGAAGATCAAACATCTGGCAGCTGTCAGCAGGAGCCAGATTGAGCATAAATCGCTGTGAGGGTAAATGAAATGAGAGGCAATGATACTGCCGCAATTAGCACACAGGTGCAGCCCTTTGGATGTGTGCTGCGTCATGCTGAAGTATGCAATCATGTGACTATTTCCATCCAATTCCTGCCTCCAAGTCAGAATCTGCTACAGGTAGACCGTGGGGCTACACACAAAGCAGGATTTCTTCATTAGCCAGATACCTTAAGCTAAATATAAAGACTGTCCAAACGGAATGTCACTTACCTCTCTTCCTATTGGGCAGTTTTCATGTTTGGCTTAAGTTATCCAGCTAATCAGGAAATCCAGCTTTGTGGAATACCCCCTTGTGTGGGGCAGATTCCTTTCAAACCTGTTTTATTGCACAATTTTATATAATTTATTATTATTATTATAGTTATTTTGGATCCTTATTGTTTCTTCTTATTGTTACTATATTAGTATTGCCCAAGCATACTGCAGCAAAACCCAGGACATCCTATACTTAGGTTGAAAGCAGGTGAAGCTGTTTTTTAATTTAATTGATGTTTAAGGTGACACTGCATTAACATTTCAATATGACAAAAGTGCATTAATTGAATGAGCTCAAATTAGCAACCAGCACGCAAATGCCACATCCCACAAGGTTCCCTCCCTATGCACTAAGGCTGGGACCCTTTCTTCCAAACCGGAGGGCGGGGAGTGGAATCTACAAAACAACAAAGCACTGTCTAACGATCTGGTCACCTACAGGGGGCGCAACCTTCCTGTCTTTGGTGCAGGGCAGATCTGATTACTGTAATCAATTATTCATCAATGCTCTTCCATCACTGGACTCTTGAAGCTCAAACTCAAAGGTACTTTTAACACACTTATGCTTTAACAGAATACTTTTTTCTTATTCCTTCAAAGTACAGGCTCACAGTAAAAGGTTACTTAAGTGAATTAACTGTGTCATTAGTGGCAGGGCGGATGGTGGCTCAGTGGGTGCTGTTGTTTCACACCCAGGTTCAAACATGACTCTCTGAGTATTCCGATTTCCGGAGTGACTCACGGTGGACCGGCACCCCCTCAGGGTGAACAGTGAGATAACCTAGACAGGATCAGACTGACAGCACTGGCATGGTAATCGTCTGCTTAGAGTTAGGCGTAAACATATAGAGTCCACAGAGACACAAAACATGGGAACAGAGACCGGTCCAATGGAAAAACAGGTCATCAACAATGCATAATTCCAGAGCATAGTGGCACAAGAATGTGTTAACCCCCGCCCCCCCCCAAAAAAAAAAATCCATTTATCCTATCAGTGGTGTTATGCTCATAATCAATAATCATCATAATTACTGTTGTCATATTATACACTATTATGCACTGCTGGGGGGTTAACTATATAACCTGATGCAGAAAAACAAAAAAACCATAAGGATGTGGAGAGGAGGTACCAGAAGGTTCTCCACCATGCTGTTCTGTGGACAGGTATCTGAAATGCAGTTTGTCATAAAGACCTCCTCCCACTCCCTTGTCAGTAGTACAAAAAGGGACACGCATTGGACCCCCCCCGTTGTCATATAGTTTGAGGGGGGCCCAGAAGGAGGTCCCTGGCACATTAACTCCTCTTTCCTACGAGCAGGATTATTCTGAAAGTCCTCAGAGATAATGCAAGGTGACATGGGGCCAAGCTATGAACCTGCTGGCCAGGAAAGCCAGTCAATACTTTCATTTTTTTTTTTCTGTAACTCACATTGGTTTTGTCTGACTGCTTCATAGACACAATGACTATGTGCTTTTTAAATAATTGATGTGACAGTTAATACAGAGAACTAGTTTGTACTGCAACACGACTGATAGGCGCCCATTGACTGGGATAATCAATACACCACATGCTGCTGAAGTGGCAGCAATGAGATGTTACACTCAGAGGAACGCGACACCATTTTATTAACACCTGTGACCGGAACCTAGGATTGGAGAGGAGATTATGGGCCTGCGTTAAGAAATTCAGAGATAAGGGGAGTCAGGAATCTGCTCTGTCAGATGGCAGGCTGCCACACTGCATGCGTCAGGAGCTCTGTCTGTGTGTTATTAAGTTACACAATCACTGACCACTCAGTGCTGGACTCATTCAACCACCAAAGAGGTGACTCAACGCTTACCGAGCGCTGTACATCGAACAGACCTGCACAAACATCACAGCGAGGCTGTGAGCCACTTAATAATCCCTGTCTGTGTAACACCTGCTGGGATTTAGGAGGAGAAGTGGGTGGAAAATTAAAGTGTAAAGGGAAAAATGTCAGCTGACAGGGAGAAAAATGTAGCTGCATGTGACTCTGTTCAGGTTCAAGGGAGTCCCCTGAGTGATCTTCAGGGAGATGCTTTTCCTGTTACATATATGGATCACAAGCACGCTTTTTAAACAGAGGCGTTTTAACACATCCTACATAGATCATTGAATGTGGGACTCATCCCTTGTGTGTTGCTCAGAAACTGAGCTGAAAGATTTGGACATTGCTCTTCAGTTTTATGCTATATATTATATATTGCAGGGTTTTCTATATGCACTAAGGAATGTGAGAGGTGAGAGGTGGTGAGAGAGGTAGTGAGAGGGGTAGTGAGAAAGGTCACAAAGGCAGACTGAGTCTTGTGTTGTTGGTCCTTTGTTAGAATCGCAACAATGGTTCTAGATGTTTTGATCTCCATATTCAGAAGAACTGTAACAACCCTGGATGGATGGATTGTGGAGTATTTTATATGAGGAGATGAGAAGGATATCTAAATCCAACAACCGGCGAGGTGAGGACTAAGGTACCCAGTGTGGCAGGGGCTAGAGGCTCCGGCGAGGTAGGGGCCAGAAACCCCTGTGAGGCAGAGGCTAGAGACCGCATTGAGGTAGGGGCTAAGGTACCCAGTGTGGCAGGGGCTAGAGGCTCAGGCGAGGTAGGGGCCAGAGACCCCTGTGAGGCGGAGGCTAGAGACCCCATTGAGGCAGGGAATAAGGTCCCCAGTGTGGCAGGGGCTAGACGCTCTGGTGAGGTAGGGGCTAGAGACCGCTGTGAGGCAGAGGCTAGAGATCCCATTGATGTAGGGGCTAAGGTCTCCAGTGTGGCAGGGGCTAGATGCTCCGGTGAGGTAGGGGCTAGAGACCTCTGTGAGGCAGAGGCTAGAGACCCCATTGAGGTAGGGGCTAAGGTCTCCAGTGTGGCAGGGGCTAGACGCTCCAGTGAGGTAGGGGCTAGAGACCCCTGTGAGGCAGAGGCTAGAGGTTTAATTTCTTTCCTTTTCTTGTAAAATGTCTGTAAAGCACTTTGTAAACGCTATGGTTAAAATAGTGTTACATAACTAAAGATTGATTAATTGATTGATCCTGGGGTCTACTCTGTATGTCAAAGGTGGGAGCAAGAGTGGATTTTATCAATATGAAAATAATATTATCGTATTATGCTTGTTCACCTAATGTTACTTCCACTTATTTATGCAATCGTCAGTGACTAGATCACTTTAAGAAACGAGCACCCATTGTAATGAGAAGCATAAACTATTAAATTCAGTTCCAATTATGAAGTCGGGGAAAACAGCAAACATGCATGGTACACTAGAGAGAATTTTCTTGCTAATTAATGTAACAGGCCGAGTGTTACGAGGTCATCATCAGCCAGGGCCAGGTGTGAGAGGAGGGGAGGAAGAGCCACAAGCAGGAAGTGGGGATTTTGTCTGCCACGGGCAGCCAGACAGCTCATTGGAAATGTAATTCAGTGCCGCTGCACATGGGTCAGCTGGCAATCTGAATTGTAAAAGGAATATGAATAATATTCTGTTTTATTTTCAAAGTGAACTCAGTGCCCTCCATCATGAATCCAATATATGTCTTAAGTCTTCTGGGCCGTCGAGCCCACTGGCTCTTCAAAGTAAACTCCTGTATTCTCCTCCGCCACCGTGTTTCTTGCTTATTGGCACCGGCATTAAATTCCCTACTGATAAGTGACTCACAAAGCAAGGAGACGTGCTGGTTGATTTTAGAAGAAAGGTCTGAATGCCTAAATATCTGATTCATGTCTAACTCACCCAAGGCACATTAGGAAAATTAAAGCATGACAATTAAAATAAAATACATAGAGATACATCAACAAGATAACTATAACCTGGGAAGACTAATTAAACTATTCATTCTTTAATGCATTAAATATAGGTATTGTTTTAGCTTAATATTTTCATTAAGGCATGAAGCAGATGCGATCATTTGTTTTTAATGGACAAGTCATCATTGTGCTTCTGCTGTGATGTAATGAAGTAGCCATCAGACAAGGGTAGTATTTTGGGCATATGTTCAAGTTTGTCAGATATCTTCAGGAATGTTTGTTTAACCTTTTCCCAAAACTCCTTTTTAGAAAGAGAGCGTGCTTCATGGTTGACACACTTCCTGGGCTGACCCCTGCAGGTCCACAAACCCTGGCAAAGCAGTGCAGCACTGCGGCCGTGAACTGGATTGCTGACATGTGGCTTTGTTGGATCATCGGAAACCGAAACACAAACGCAAAAAGTTACACAAACGCAAAAAGCCCTCTTCGACATTTCCAGCCCACTGCCAACACCTGTGGTGTCCAGCCGACCCAGACTGATTCAGACCGCCCCCTTCAATTCGTCATAGCATAGCCACTTAGCAGTGGTACAACTCCACAGGCCGTCCCCAGTTCTCACCTAAAATGTTATCAAACACTGAGTTAACAGCAGCTGCCATCCACAAAGACTCATGGTCACATGACCTGGTATGATGAACCACATGCCAGACATCCCGCTGATTTCAGAGAGGCGGATGAGGGACATGTCTGATGTGCTTGCTTCTGGCCAGAGCGTGGCCTGGCATTGCAGATCCTTGCATTATTGTTTTTCATCTGTAGAGCCTGGGACTAAACAGACTGACACAAAGACACAGTGAGATGGTGGAGGCTTAATCAGACCAGGTGATTCTGGGATCAGGGCAGATAGGCAGGTCAGTTATGGGATGGAACATCTGTCATTCAGGTTGAATAATTTCATCCCTATGCACCTCCTGGGACTCTATAGCAATGTGACCCTCATCTATTTTCAAACTTGTCCTTACTTTTTTTGGGGGGGTTGGAGGGTCTTTGGCTTCTGAGAGGAGAAGCTCCTCGACCTAATTCTTTACTGTCTAACCGAAGGTTAACCAAACACGGATATTCAGATGAAGGAAACTATTTTTAGTCAATACCCAGGTCTGAATAGGTGGTTTTAAGGCACATTGCAAATTTAGTTTAACAACATTAATCTGAAAATAACAGAACATGACGCGTTTTTAAAGGTCCTACACTAGTCCACAGGTCTAAATTAGGAAAGCCTTCATCTTCTACAATACAGCATTATCTAGAGTTGTGCTGCACACTTTTTGCCAGAGGTTATAAGAAATGAAATGAGGAGAAAAATCCAACTTTTAACAAAGGTTAGCTGAAAAACAAATCAATAGAAAAATACTTTTGAGCCCATGTTAGATTGACATGACAAACACATGTAGTGGTATGTGATGGTGTACAGTATACGGAACTGTCACAGTGCAGCGGTCAAGCTGTAGGACACTACAGAACGGCCCTGAACACCATGTGGGTGCTGCACCTTCACTCAGTGACCCAAGGCTTTGTGTTCACACTGAATCTGATAAATAAAGCTACAGAATCCGTCACTCACAGAAAAACCAACACTTCAAGCTGCACTTGTCCACGATTCGGCAGTTGGCAGCAGTTTCAAGGTTTACTTTTACTGCTACTGCTCTGCGATTTTGTTCCGTCCGTAAATAAGGGAGTCTAACAGCTGTGAGTGCATCCCCAGCGACTACCACCACACGTCTCTACCTGCTTGAGCTGTCGGGATCTCCTGATGTTGGCAGTAGGGCTTTAAAGTGAAACAAGCGATCAATATCGAACACGCACAGGTTGGTGTAGCTGTCAGCTCTGCAGACACATGTTCTGCAGATAAGTTAACCATTCCCCCTAAATGAAACGCGTTTGAGAGAGCACTCCGCCAGCCTTGAGTTCAGAAAAAGAAATATACAACTTTGAGAAAAGACAATACAGTTAGTTGGTTTTGCTGCCCGCTGGGATGTAAGTCAGGCCAGCCGCATGCAGCAGTGCTGGGCACCGCTGCACGGCAGCCGCAATCCACCCACCCCACTGTGGCCCAATTCAGGCCCTAAAGTCAAGCCACAAGGAGGGAAAAGGAAGGCAAACTGCTACCTGGGCTTCTCTACTGCACATAGAGCCTCTTTCTGGAACCAAGCCCCCCCCCCGACAATTATTTAAACGGTCAGTACCATGGGCTAAACACTAATTTTTAGTTTATGAATACAGAATTCCTATTTATAAGGAGTCATTTTTTTGTATCGTGTTTTTTAAGTGTGTGTGTGTGTGTGTGTGTGTGTGTGTGTGCGTGTGTATGGTCATCTATATAATTACATTATGGGGACAAAATGTTCCCACAATGTGATAAAAACCCATTATTGTGGGGACATTTGTCAGTCCTCTTAATGGGAAACTCAATTCCATGAAAAAAAAAAAATGCCAAAAGTCTTGTATTTAGTTTGGTTACTTCTGGTTAAGATTAGGACTGGGTGGGGGTTACGGTCATCATGGGTGGGATTAGGGTTTTGCCCGTAGAAATAAACGAAGAGTCTCCACAGAGATATTGATGCCGAATCTGTGTGTGCGAGAGAGAGAGAGAGAGAGAGAGAGAGAGAGAGTGGGAAAGACATGGTATTCTTAAAGTGTTTCCTGGAATCATTACTTCATCAATCCTCCAGAGGAGACACATTCTGACATGACCATCAGACAGTCTCTAAGGTCAGGACTGATCAAGTTAAGTGGACAGACTGAAGCAGCTTCTGTGCCCTTGCTGGCCTGGGGTGTACAGGTGCAACTGATCATGGTCAACCTGGCTGCCCAGCTAATGGTGACAGTTCACAGGGAAGCAGACTGCAGACCTGCCAACCTTGAAGAAGCTCTTGGGAGTATCACCTTATGCTGAAAAAATGTTCAGCTCATGCACATGTGTCACGCCCAGCCCCGATCGCCCTCATGTGGACCACACCTCCTTGTTAACCCCGTGTGGAATCCTCCCGTGTGCC
>JAODLD010000040.1:21005101-21015327 GCA_026781065.1 Mormyrops boulengeri | reverse complement strand
CCCGGAATAAACCCCGTATTCCCCGTATCCTGGATTCGCTCGCCTCCTTCCCCGCTCGCCTCCGCCCGATCGTGACACATGTTTGCGGCCAGAAACGGACATAACACATAGTATATTTTGGATATCTGACTCATTTGTTAATGTCAGAAACCTAAATTCAAACCGAGTGTTTACCTGAAATTAAAAATCAACCAGTTCAATGTATAAATAGTTAAATATAAACTCTGGCAGGAAAATATTTAATGAATTAAATTCTGACTGAGCATAACCTTGAAGAAAAATAAATTCTGACTGAGAACGCGCCTGAAAATAAAATTACCCATTTACCCAGTAGCTTAATATAAAGTCTGACAGTAAAATGTTTAATGAATAAATCAAACAAACAAATAAATACACAACTAGCAGCAGCACAATCAATGAAACAGGTTTGGAAAAATAACATGTTGCACTATTTTGACACCCTCCACCTGACACCTGGCTTTCAGTTTGTCCGTTTTTCTTAGCTGACACTAACAAGGCTCTGATGTTAGTTGCACTTGCATTCTACAGATTTGCCTTATAAATATTATGAATACGATGAAAATTCTCATTTAACCATCTGCAACACATGGACAATATAACTTACTTTGCCAAATTAAATGACTGGTAAGGCAAGTTTGTGTATATAACACAATTCAGACACAACGCACTTCAAAGTGGTGTAAAAAGGCAGAAGAGCACATTTTAAAAAAGACATTAAAACAGCTGTGAACTCGGTCAACAAGGAGGTAAAAATAAGTAAATAAATAAATATAATAAAAATGGGTGCGCGGATAAAGGAAGTGACCCAAGCTTTAACTGCGATCTGAGATCAGGAGAGCATAGAAAGAAATAAAGTATTCAGTGTAATATACTAGGACAGCTCAGTATTGGAAAATTTCTAAGTATTGCTATTTGATTTTGTTGTAATAAATATTGGGGTATTCATATTTCTCACAAACCCATCTAGGAGTGATTTAAACAGCAAGGATGGAAACGATTATGATGGTCTCGGAGAACGCACTCATGTAAAAGCAGCGGAGGTAAACTTTAAGCTGATTTTTAAACATACTAGATAATCTTGAAAATGAATAATAATTAAAATTGCAAAAATTGCTAAGTTTTCTTTTCCTATGACAGAGTAAAAATGTTTTAGCAAAAACCTAAACTCCCTGCGCCATACAGAGTTGAAGGTAAGAAAAAGTCTGATTTTCGTCTAGCTGACTAGCCATGGTAGAACTGGATGTGCATAAAATGCGATGCTGGTATTAATATCGCACATCATCCAGCCCTATAATATATTACAGTCATTTTTTGAATTCAGCACAAAATACCCCGTGTCACGCTGTCATGTCATTCAGTGCCAGTATTGATTTTACGCCAGTGTAAAACCAACACCTCGAAGTACCATACTGTACTTTTGGTACCTTGTTGAAGTACCAAAAGTAAGGTACTAGGTGCAGTGAAAAATTGCCCTTTAAAGAGAATACAGAATTATGGGACGCTTGAGACTCTCTGGGGAGAGTAGGAGCGCTTGTTTTGATCCAGCTGATGTGATACAGTGCAGAAAAGCCGTTGTAATTTAGAAATGATATCGCATAGAGATGTGAATCGAGATCCAGGTTTTTTTTTTTTACGATTAATTGTGCAGCCCTAATCCACACCAACAAAATCGGTTCAGTCAAAAAAGCACCCCGATCAGAGTAAGTGGAACACACACCCATTAGATGTTCAGAGAGACTTCCTTTTCTAAAAAATAAATATCTTCAAACCACAAAAAAGCACCCCCTATTGTGCACATTTACCAGGCCTCCAGAGCACTGTGAGCACGGACACCACAGGCGTGGTAGGGGGGTGTGGATGGAGGGGGGCAGGGGGGCACCAGGTAGTCCTCCAGACAGACTCAGCGGGGGAGGGGCCAACTAGGGCCACATCAATGCCCGGCAGGCACAGCAAGGCCACCCTCCCCTGCTTTGAACAGGAAATAAATTAAACAACAAAAGAGAAGCTGACATTCAGGCCTTTTCGGCTGATTTCCCCGGCGGGCAGCGTGTAGCTTGGTCACGCTTAGCACCAAGCAAGGTGGGTAGATCGTTTATTGCTATGTGCATATTGATAGCTGAATAGCTGAAATGAAAACGTTCATGAATCCTTTCCTCTGATACATTCCACGTGCTCATGTGGACCTTTGCTTTTTAGAAATGCATTACATTGGATACAGAGTCTACGTGTAAGACGTTACACCACAAAACTTCAGCCCAGATGTCCTGCGGACAGGAACCCTGCAGAACGTACCTAGAGAGAGCTGAGCTTTGGGAGACCAGGATGGGTCCCTGAAGAAACAGTGCTTCAGAAAACCACCAAATAGCCACCTTTATGATCCTAAAGGAAACAGAGTTTAGAGCAGGATTTCTCAGCAACTTTTGTCATAAAAATGCAAGGACACCAGAGGATGGAATGGGGGAAGGAAGAATATTATCCAGAGCTGTGGTTCTCACACTGGTCCAGGGAGACCACCGATTTATGAATAATTCATGATATCCAATCAGACTCTTCATTAATGGGCAGTTGTTACAAAAAGTTAAATTATGAAGTAATGTATATATTGAAATTATACAAGTTAGGAACTGAGTCCAGCTCAACCTTCCTTACATACCACCTCAAACAGGACGAATGTTGATACAAAACTAGTCACTTTTTAGTCATTTTAAGTAAAGCTTAAAACAGGCATAGCTCATATACATTGGCTTATGTCAGTGTTTAACCTTCAAGATAATTGGATGTCCATTCTGAAAACATCATCTTAAAATTGGCAAAAACACGCATTACAAATGATTCCGAGTAGCCTGTTCAGGGCGACAGAGGAAAACGTCCGATGTCCATGCAGCAGAAATAGAAAAATAAGGTAGAAGGAAGGAGACAGTACAGAAGAACATCAGGGGAACCAGACAAGCTGCAAAAGGTCAGGAATGAATCATCCTGAGCAGGACTAAAGAACCTTCGAGAAGGCAGGAGAATTCCGAGCAACCATTTTTATAGGATCTTGATACAAGATGAAATTAACTTTGCAATTCAGAACTTCTAAAAAACCTTTAAGTCAGAATATCATTTGGTGTAACATTTATTGAGCCACGCTGTCTGCGTAAGTGCAGGTCATGGTCTGACTATTCATATCTTATGTCAACTCACTCTTTCGGTTCTTGTTTCAGGGACATGCTATCAGTTGAGGCTGACTTTGGTCTTTCAAATTTGAGACAATTCCATAAAGAACAGAGAGGTGTTATAGTTAACTGCCAAAAAAAGAATGACAATTAGCCATTACAATCAGGACACCCCCTCCTACCATGAGGTTCTGGAACCTCAGGATGCTCTGTGTGGTCAAACTGCTTTGCAATACTGGGAATAATATTCTTAAAAAATAATATTGTAAAAAAATTATATAATGATATTATTTTTAAAAAAGTTGAGTGTACTGTAAAACAATGCACAGTTTTTAATCTACGCAAACCACTACAGAGCGAGTGAGCAGGAGAAGGTGGGGCAACTTTGTGGCTGTCAGGACCGATGCAGCACCGGACTGCTGAGCCATGCTGCTAAATTGGGAACTAAATACAGATTGCTTAGATCAGAGCAGTACGAAACCCAGACACAGTAAATCAACATGGGAACAATAAGGGAAGAATTCTGAAAGGACTATTTAGAAAGAAAACAGAAGTACAATTGAGTAATTGAATTGCTACACCTCTAGCTGGGTAGCAGGCTTATTAATTTAAGTCGGTTCTAATGCCTTCGTTTTGGATAAACATTAAATACTGTATAGATTCAAATCCCCTTGAACCTGAACTGGACAAGTGGCTGGAAGATGAATGGATTGAGATCAAAAAAATACAAATGACCGATTAAAATGATACTTCAGTGTCACGTTTCACTCATTTTCCAGGGTGTTTTTCCAAGGTCTCACATTTATTATTGTACAAGAATGGCTATATAACCTTTTTTGATGCCACAATTTCAGAATTAAAACTTACTACATAAATAAAGCTGAACAAAAATGTTATTATTCATATATCCTTTAACGTTAAGATCAAAACAAAAATATATATAATAAAATATAACATGTACCGTTTCAGAATATTAGTTCTTAGTTCATATTACCGTTCTTATGAAATTTGGGAGGCAGAAATAGGGGAAAGCTGCGAGAGATGCCTGCAGGGAGGTGGGGGTCTGTGGGGGTGAGCTCCGCTACTGCGTGATGGGGGCCCAGCTGTGCCCCTACTCTGCACCCGCAGGGAAGTCGCCCAGCCTTGGAGCACCGCCTTCACATTTCTCGCTCTTCCTGAAAACTACAATGCTGCTATTTTACGTGCCACAGGACACACAAAACACCACATAAGGTGCGTGGGAAAACTCTGAAATTAGGAAATTATGTATGTATATATTCTAGGTCAGAGGGATGGGGGCCCCTGTGCCAATGTCATTGTGGGGGCCCGACCTATAGCATAAAACAGCCAGCCCAGGTTAGCCCGTGCATAAGCCGAGCCTTGTATACGTCTCTATATTAATATGTCTTCATATTACTTTATTATATTATCTTTATTTAAAGTGAAATGTGTGATTAAGATACCTAAAAAGGTAATGGCAGCATTAAAACGGATCTTTTGAGACTGTCTATTTTATTGAAGGATGGCACCCTCTAGTGTCGCCTTGGAAGTTGCGAACGTTTAAACCACAGGTGGGCAATCTTATCCGCAAAGGGCCGGTGTGTGTGCAGGTTTTTGGGATAACCTTTAGGTCAGCTGTTCGAACCCAGGTGTGAGGACTCTTCAACCAATCAGTCCTCTAATTAGTAATCTAAACATACCCGCATAGCCAACGGTCCTTTCTGGATAAGATTGACCACTGGTTTAAACCATCTGCAAAATACCAAAAGCAATCATTAGGTTAAAGATTAAAATACAAATATTGCATTATTTCATCTAACTTTTATCAAGTATAAAAAGATTAAAAATGTGTGACCCTGTATAAAACAGCCCTTACAACAAGTCCTTAATCTTCTTTTATATATAATCATTAATACAGTATTTACAGTATAGAAAAAATACTGTTTAGGAGAAGGTAACATTGAAATCCTGTTTTACGCGATTTATTTTAAATGTTTGTAAAGGTATGGAAACCAACTCACTGACACTACTGCAACGATCAATATGAAATTCGGCATTCACTTTGAGTAAGCCTAGTGATTACTGCCATCTTGAGGAAAATATTTAAAACTACAAAAGAACAAAAATCTCACACTAATCGGCAGCGAGAGCATAACTGATAATAATTCTTAAATAATATATATTCAATGTTTCTTTTAAAAAATGCCATTTATATTAAATTCCATATTCAGACAGAGACTCTAAGTCGGGGGTGCTGGCATGTGTGGGTGTGTGTATATGCTCCTAATGACTCATCGTTAACCGGGGGCCGATCCCCGGAGGTTTTAGGGATATCCATCTATTATTGGGTAATTTGCCGTAAGTCTGTATAAATTTCACAGTAATGATCATTACATAACCAACTGCATATGAGGAGAGTCAGGACCACATCCGACTCACTGCGTATGCCGAGTGATGCATTCATTCTCCCATCAGTAATGAATATTAATACAATATAGCAGTAATGTGAATTCTAACTAAATTTCTTGATTTTAAAAGAGGAGGGGTTGCAGTTAATAAAGCTAGTAAAAATAAAGGCAAATATCTCCATAAACTTCTCACTGACCCTGGAACTATGGCTAGATATTATTTCTTGTCAGATTTGGATCTTTTGAATGAAAAGCCAGGCTAAACACGGCTGAAATTTCCTTAGGCTAGAGGGACAGGGTGTGGGAGATACATCAAAGCAGAACATTTTTCTTAACAAGCATCATATTCCGATTTATCTTTCTCAGAGATATTTAATTTGATGATGGCCTGCTGTTCACACCTTACCCCAGACGCAAATTTATGGAATTTGTCTCACTGTCAGTACAGTACGGTGCTGTTATATACTGTTAGTACCGTGGTGCATGTCTGGCGTCTTGAATTTTGATATTTGTTCGCAAAATTAATCGGCCTTCGGTAATAAAATTGAAAAGCTGATACAGACAAATGTATAAGCATCATGCGAGTGTAATGCTGACAAATTAAATAAGGTTGGGCAAGTCTGCCTGCCCAAACGGGAAGCCGACAGCAGCCGTTGCCGCGACAGCTGACTGAAAACCGAGCCCTTGGGAATAAACACAGCGCGTGGTGCAAACATGAGAAAACACATTTGCATTCATTTAAATGGCACGGCAGGAAATAAAGTTCAGTGGTTTAAACAGGGGGAAAACCACAATGCCACTGAGAAAACAAATTATAAATAATAAATAAACAATGCTGGATATCAGAAAGATGCCCAAGAATCTGGTTTAAACCACCGCCAGCAACTGGTGTCATTTTTAGTTAGACGGTGATCATCTGCCGCCTGTCCCGCACCTGCCTATTGGAAGTTATTAAACTAGAAATAAATGGGATTAACAGTTTTAATTAACTTTACTGGACAAAAATACAGCACAAATGATAAAACCACGGCTTAATCCTGAAGGTCCGTTTCCATTAAAGAACACTAACATTACAGAGGGTAGCAGCCAGTTGCACTTGTTCTCGGCAGGAAAGCAGGGCTTGCCGACGAGATCACCTGCTTCCCGGGGCGTCTCTGCGCACTTCCTGACTCCTACAATGACACAGGCTTTCTTTCGAGTGCAGCAATGTACGGTTATGGGCGTAGGTTTATAGTGGATGTGTATTGAGGACAGAGCCCAATCCCTACGAGAGTTTTGCTGAAACAGTAGCGCCCTCACTGCATAACCCACATGACCGATTTATTTTCATTCTGACCCACTGGCTCCTCAGTACAGGCCGCCGCATTTGTATAACTGAATCACAGAACTGCTGCAACACACTCTAAGCTGCACCCAGGCCAGCACTGCGGCTCCTGTTTAGACTTCACAGGGCGTAACAGCTGGGTATGTTACAGTAGATATACAAAAGACATCCTGCATGTGAATGGATCCACTTGAATTCAGAGCCCTCTTAGTGCATTACCTTTTTATGCTGTTTAATTACCTATACCAGTCACTGCCTGTAATGCCAGTGTTAAATGCCAGTTCAGCAAGGTTATTTTTACTCATCACCGTCTAACTGACATATCATCATCTGTCCTAACTGCTTGCACACTGTATATTTCAACCAGTATCATTGTCACCCCCCCCCCACGTTTGTGTACATATCCCTGTACATTTTGTACATAAAAACTGTACATAAAAAAAAACTTGGTGTGTGTATATACAACTGACCTACCTGTTCTTGTTCTCCTATATTCTTTTGTATAAGAGCTCTGTAACATTTAAATTTCTCATTCGTGGGATAATAAAGGTTTATTCTATTCTATTGGCTTACCTATTTTTCTGTTTGATCCTGATTATGTAAACAAAGAATGCAGATCCACCCAGCACCCATCCATAGCAGCACCCCGGGGGGGCTGAGGGTCAAGGGCCTTGCTCAAGGATATGCCAAGGCCGGGCTTGAACCAGTGACCTTCTAGTCACAGGCAGAGGCTTAGCCAACTGAGCCATACGCCACCCCCACAGTTGCTGTAGGACTCTGGTATGGAACTGGAGTAGTCATAGGAAACCCAGACAAAAACGGGAGGAACAAGTAAGCTCCACACAAACCCACAGCCTGAAGGTGAGAGACCCAGTGAGCTGCTGAACTGCCCAAAGAATCTTCCGGTCAATTCAAGTTGTTTGTAATATAGCACCTTTAAGCATCGTAGCGCCCCACTGCAGACTGACATAATGCAGACCGTGCGCGGTATATGGGGGACCAAGAGTTGCTGGCTGAGTTCCCCCCGGGAAGCAATTTAAATCAGAAATCAGTGTAAAAATGCAATTAGAGGAACAGCCAGAGAGCCCCACACACACCAGCAATGGTCTGGGACAAACCGGATCAGACACAAAGTTTAGCAACTGAACAGGTGAGAAAATGCGCAATTCAGAAAGAGGATCTCCCATTAAGTAAAACGGAATGCAAATCCAAGCGCTTCTTTGAAATGAGTGAAACTGGGAGAGATACTGGGATAGACTGGGAAATGTGTCAGGCATTCTTTAGGGTCACCCCGCTGGTATCTCATAGCGGCTTTCCAGCTGATGAGAGCATACATGCCATCTCTCCAAATCTTTCTGCCTGCACATCAGATTTGTGGTTTTTCCTGTCCTTGAATCAGCATTGTGGTTTATCAGGAAATATCACAAAATGTATCACAGAGCACTTAGTACTAGATAAACTTGTCTACGTCATACTAACCAGCACTACTAATACTAACTACCACTACTACTGCTGCTAATTGTTATAATTATGAAGTTAATTGTATATACACACATACGTTAAAAGATGTGTTAAAACTTGTCTTGGAAAAAAAAAAAACACTAAATATTAAATTATTTAAATTAACTATAAATTGCGAATTAATAAAATAAAATAAAATAAAATATATGAGTGATCCAGACTGGGATAGGTCGTTAGAAGTGTGCACCTTTCATTACATTGTTTTAGTCTGGTTTGGAAAATCAGATATGATATGATATGCTATGCGTACAACCATTATGGCTTAATCTATGTAGCAGTATTCCTCTTAAATATAAAAAGCTATACATTTTGCGGCATGCCATGTCATTATATAAATACATCGGTTCTAACTTCTAAGGTCAACGGAAAGAAAAAATGTAATTCCCATTCTTGAACAGCAGAGGGTGCAAGAAGCATTTTTAAAACTTGTGTATTTTTGGCCCAATTAACAATACCACTGGTATTCAAAGCTGGCATCAGTGTTGCATCAACTGTCTACAAAACCTTAAATTCTGTATTTTCTCCACTCCTACATTAATGGGGTTGTAAATATGTTACGGAATGATATACAGTAACACTGTTATCGTTTTGCTCAGTCGTTTTTGCTCAAATAGGGCCCCTCCAAGAACAGCTCACTCGATGCCGAAGCAGCTTTTCCAAACATGCTCAGCGGCAGAGCAGAGCAAAAGGGACACCCCAGTCAAGGAAATGCGGAAAAGGAGGTGTCGGCTTCTATTGGCACTTCAATTCCTCAGTTTTGCATGGGACTAAATTATGCGAATAGCCACTGCAGAATTACTGCTATGGCACAGGAAAAACAACCAAATGCAATAGAATGTGCTCGGAATATCCGGCCACAGAAACGGGTGACTGCTACCATTCAAACACTGACAAAAGAGGGGGCACTTCATCATTAAGTAGTAAGTCACTAAGTAAGTCATTAAGTCACGCTTTCGCACACCATGGACACTAATTCACCAAACCGCATGTGGTTTTGGACGAGGAAAACATTTCCACAGACCCAGAAGTGGGAAACAAGCCCACAAACCGGAAGGTGGGTTGCCAGAACGTTACCCTGGTGTGCGGCCCTCTTTCAAACGTTTCTTTAAGCAACAAAACATCTCTCAAAACCAACAGTGTTGTGCGCCGTGACGACTGAAGCACTGGGCTGCCACTGAATAAAGTCCATCCATCCATCCATCCATCCACATTCCGTAACTGCCAGTCCTATTCAGGGTCATTGGGGATCTGAAGCTGTACCCAGGGAGGGGTGTCACACACCATTCATTCACATACATGCAATTTGGTAACTTCAATCAACCTCTGTATGCTTTTGGACTGTGGGGTGAAACCGGAATACCAGGAGGAAAGCCCACGACGACACAGCGACAACATGCAAACTCCACACTCAGAGACTCGAACCTTGGTCCTAGAGGGGTGAGGCAATGGCGCCACCGTACCACCTCACTGGAAAAAGTCACTCTAATTTAAAGCTTCACCAGCTCAGAAAGTGTGAAGACTTATTTAGCTGGTAACCAGGCCGAACCCGCAGCTTGGAAAGTGCGGAACCTTTGCTAAGCTCAGGCAGGAGAGTCGCTTCCCTTAACAGCCTCCGTGGCAGTCAGGCTCTAATCAGATTCGCTTGAAATAGAAGCAGTTACTAACCTGTCCAGTGTTAATGTATAGTAATAACCAATGTATTCATCTGACAGAAAGGACAATATAGCAGTGGATAATGCACAGCCTGCTTCATTAGAAGTTTGTGAGCATGGAGGGGTGGGGGGGGGGGGGGGC